>JAWDGP010001711.1:532500-535000 GCA_033675545.1 Elysia crispata | reverse complement strand
TACTTATTGTAAAATTCAAATCTATCTATACATCGTTTCAAGCATTTATTACCATGAAGATTGCAATAAAAGGGAAGCTACGGATTCCCCTTAACTGGTGCACCTTTTGGCATTTTTGCAGGAACTCCTAGCCTTTTAATAAGCGTTTACAAAGATTTGCATTTTTTTAGGAAAAGACAGAACAGGCTGCTTTTTCATTTTTGTGTTTCTTGTCATAATATTTGGATATGTGGTTGCTTCTGCTTTGTTTACCACCAGAATATTATGACTAATCATCAAGCATAGTGATATAATTGATTCTTAGATCTACTATCAATAATATTTTCCTACATGTCGTGTCTTTTCCCATAGAACCATCTTTAGGTAATAATGTTATCTTACTTGTGTCTTTTCCCATACAACTATCTTTAGGTAATAATGTCATCTTACTTGTCGTATCTTTACCCATATAACCACCTTTCAGTAGTAACTTTGTCTTACTGTTCGTGTCTTTACCCATATAACACCTTTCAGTAGTAATTTTGTCTTACTGTTCGTGTCTTTACCCATATAACCACCTTTCAGTAGTAATTTTGTCTTACTGTTCGTGTCTTTACCCCTATAACACCTTTCAGTAGTAGTTTTGTCTTACTGTTCGTGTCTTTACCCCTATAACCACCTTTCAAAAGTAATGTTGACTTACTTTTCGTGTTTTTATTCATATAACCACCTTTCAGTAATAATGTCTTACTTTTCGTGTTTTTATCCATATAACCATTTGTCAGTAATAATGTTGTCTTACCCATCATATCTTTACTTATATAACCATCTTTAGATAGTAATGTTGTCTTACTTTTTGTCTCTTTACCCATACAACCATCTTTAGGTAGTAATGTGTCTTTCATTTTCGTGTGTTCACCCATATAACCACCTTTCAGTAATAATGTCTTACTTTTCGTGTTTTTGTCCATATAACCATCTTTCAGTAATAATGTTTTCTTACTTATAGTGTCTTTACCGATATAACCTTTTCGGTAGTAATGTTGTCTTTCTTTTCGTATCTTTACCCATATAACCACCTTTCAGTAGTAATGTTGTATTAGCTGTCGTATCTTTACCCATATAACCACCTTTCAGTAATAATGTTGTATTACCTGTCGTATCTTTACCCATATAACCACCTTTCAGTAGTAATGTTGTATTACCTGTCGTATCTTTACCCATATAACCACCTTTCAGTAATAATGTTGTATTACCTGTCGTATCTTTACCCATATAACCACCTTTCAGTAATAATGTTGTATTACCTGTCGTATCTTTACCCATATAACCACCTTTCAGTAATAATGTTGTATTAGCTTTTGTTTACATCAAAAACACCTTAGAGGTTATTTTTGTTTCATACTTGCTTGTACATCCCTTTCTAATACAGCCAGAGCCTTGAGCTTTCTGAGTTGGTCAAGAATAGCGTGGAATCTCTCTTATTGTTTGTTTGAAAATTCTCGCTGATTTAATAAATATGCCAAACATTAATGGAGACATTGGGATAGACGACGCTAGATCTGAAGATCCAAAGAAGCGAGTAATTATTAATGAGAAATAAAAAAATATAGATGCAACAATCGGGCACCACCTGTACGCTTCCAGTCTTCTTGAGTTTTCACGACTCTAGTCCTACTTCTCTGCCTCGAGCCAGATCTATGTCTGTCATTTCTTCCTCTCTTCAGAATAATCAGTTAAAGAGCCAAATTGATGGATTTGTAGATCCGGATTATAACGACGAGTTAGAGAGCTATCGGTTTTACCAAAGCTACTTCTTCTGCTAAAATCACTTTGAGTTATAACCTCCACTAAACCATCCTATATTTTCTACACATATGATGTTATCAGAGACTCTTTCCTCCACTATTCTATGAAGTTTTACTCGTGCCATCTTCGTCCTTGCACCAATTTGCTTTAACTGTGGTGCACTACTACTTTCTCTCAGCGAGACCGTTTTTACTTTGAGCTTTCGTGTCATTGTTATGATTAAAAAAAGATTTTCATAATTATTTAGCGTTTTTGGCTGAGATCAACACCGTATAACTTGTCCCTACCTTGCATAGAAAAAACATTCTTTAAATGATTAAATGAAGCAGACAGAAAAATCCCTGGTATTCTAAATTTATTAAAAAAAAGTATATATATATATATATATATATCATGTAAACCAAAAAAGAAATCACTATCAAAGCAGGTACAGTTCACATCGGGATGAATCAGTAGCAATGAAAAACAAAAAATACTTCATAATGATAGCAATAACAAAAAATACTTCATAATGATAGCAATAACAAAAAATACTTCATAATGATAGCAATAACAAAAAATACTTCATAATGATAGCAATAACAAAAAATACTTCATAATGATAGCAATAACAAAAAAAATACTTCATAATGATAGCAATAACAAAAAAAAAACATCTACCAGTTCATCAGAACTCAAGACTGGTACAACAGAGTTAAAGAGAGGAATAGCG
>JAWDGP010001711.1:520000-530000 GCA_033675545.1 Elysia crispata | reverse complement strand
ACCATTAAAAATAATAATGAGAAGAATAATGATAATAATAATAACAATAATAATAATAATAATAATAATAATAATAATAATATTAATAATAATAATAATAATAATAATAATAATAATAATAATAATAATAATAATAATAATAATAATAATAATAATAATAATAATAATAATCATAATAATAATAACCACAAGAAATGTAATCTTGAATTTCTTTTTCATATTGTTATTTTTCTTTTGGAAAATCTTCGACTTTCTTTATTATCATTTCAACATTTTTTTGAAAGGAGTGTTTGGGGGGGTGGGGGGTGGGGAGATGAATGTGTTAATATTTAACCCCCCCCCCCCCCCCCCCCCCCCCCCCCCCGCTAAAAAAAAAAAAAAAAATAACACTTGATTATTCAACACAAGTTCTGTAAGCCGGTTAGAACACCCATTTTGATATCCAGAAGGACCAAATTGGAGGGTTCCAGTCCTAGGCTGTCGGTAGATGAAGGTAAAAAAGAACTTACATTTTCCATGTTTGTAAAGGCTGGTGCCGAGCTCCAAGTAGGTTTACTAGAATTACGGTACAATTTTTTTTTATTTCATTTATCGACTAAAAGGGTTCTTTTTCGTCTCAAACTGTATATAAAATCAACCCGTTAAATGGGCACATAACTCTTGAATTTTGACTCGATATTTCACTGTTAACTGTCACAAGAAATTTCCAAATATTATTTTGATCTAAAAAGTCAAATCTTTGCAAAAGATTTAAATAAGACGTATAAACTATGTGATACAATCCAATTCGCATCATAACGTGGGTTTCTTTCCCTGAAAGAGACATACGAATTAGAAATAGTGCAAAGGTCTTTCAATGCATTTGCAGTTTTTTTCACCTTTTTTAAAAAGCCTTTCCAGAAAATAATTTTTATAGGAAAAAAAAGACAAGCCGCTGCCGTGAAAATTAATGGCTCTATCTTCTTTATTTGTCACCTTTTTCTATAACTTATTGTTTGTATACGAAGCATAACATTGGCAAAGCAATGTGTTATTTCCTCTTGACATAAAGCATGGAGGTACTTTGAATAACCTTTGAATTACAAAAAGTCAAATTTATCTTAAACATACACATCTTAACCAAAATATCAAAATCTTTTTCAACGAAACAGAAAACAGGCAAGCATAAGTTACGCATATTGTTTTTATTTTTTATTCTGCTTCATTAAATACAAAACAATAGTCATTCTTCATCGAAGATTAAGTATGTATTATTACTTTTCATCGAACCACTGCTCCATTCTACAGATCATATACTCTTATGAAGTCTGGTAAACATTTCTTTGTTCTTAAGTTAGTGGGTTTTTTTTTATTTTCATATCTCCAGCAGCAGTTACTTTTTTTTTACTTTAAACCCTTCTGTTGTCATTGATTTGCATATGCTCTGTAAAGAAAAAAATTACAATTATTATCTTATATGTAAGTGATTATAATGAACATTATTATTTTATTTCTTCCTAATGTGAAATAGTTTTTATATTATATCATTGTAACGTAATGGAGGTTTTAAAAAAATTTCAACTTAAGGTTAAGAAGCAATATTAATTTCATCCGTTTAAAAGAATAAAGCACAATTGTAAAATAGTCAATTGTCAAATAGATGTTAATTACCTAAAATCTAAGCGGCATATTGGGTTATCTCATCAAATAGGGGATTAACGTCTTCTCAACATCATTTATAACATAGGTAGACATTTATAAAAATGTTTTTAAGCAAACATTTTTTTTTTTTTTTGGTGAACGTTATTTTTTTTTTTTACATTTTTCGTATTCAGAAAAAAAAAGTTCAACAGAGAGAGAAAGAGTGGGGGAGAGGGAAAGAGAGAAAAAGAGAGAGAGAGAGAGAGAGAGAGAGAGAGAGAGAGAGAGAGAGAGAGAGAGAGAGACAGAGACAGAGAGAGAAAGAGAGACAGAAAGATAGAGAGAGAGAAGGGGTGGGGTCTATGAAATGAAGAATATAGAAGAAAAAAGGCCAAATAAAACAAAAACCATGAAAATTTGCACACGAATTACGATTTCTTCTTCTTCTTCTACTACTACTACTACTACTACTACTACTACTACTACTACTACTACTACTACTACTACTACTACTACTACTACTACTACTACTACTACTACTACTACTACTACTACTACTACTACTACTACTACTACTTCTACTACTATTACTACTACAGCTTAAACTACCGATAATCTAAATGTTAGAATTATTACTTGTTCCGCCTTAATAAGTTAATAATGTAAAAATTTTAAGAGAATTATTGGGAACCAGCTTTTATATTTCTGAAAAATTCTCTTTGATGAAATTTAGTTGAAAAAAATGAAAAAACAATTAACGTTTAAGTTACATATTAGATGACACAGTTATTGCTAATATTATCAACGATCCGATAAAGAAATCTGTGTCTGTTTGTCCGTTTTTTACCTTGATTTTTTAGTAGGTATATTTAATCCCTTTTGTCTGCGACTTTGTTCTGCTTGTTCCGTGTTCTGGTTTCCCGACCTATTAAGTAAAATTTAAAAAAATGAACTTACCTATGTTTGTAAGATGAGATAGGTATGGTGGTGTTTTCATGTTTTTCTTTTAAGTTTTTAGAAGTGGATAATTAATAAAAACGTACCTGAAATGTCTTCTTCAAAAATTTGTTAAGAGCGATGAGGTCCAATTTTTTACATGAAGGTTTGTAGTTAGTTCGCACAGTTCGATATTACTTATATTGACGTTTCATGATTTGACCAAATTTGAGAATAGTTTTAAAAATGGTACTTTATATATATATACATTTTTTTTCCTCTCTATTCATATTTTATGATTTTGCGAGCGCAAAGCAAAGTACATTTTGTAAAGATTAAACTGAGGCAAAGAGAGAAAAAATATATAAAACTACTATTTTTAAAACTATTGTCAAATTGGGTCAAATCATGAAACGTCAACATACGTATTAACGAACTGTGCGAACTAACTACAAACCTTGATTATAAGAAATTGGACCTCATCGCTCTTAACAAATTTTTGAAGAATGCATTATTATTCTTTATGACAGCTCAATTTTTTTACCCCAAAGATATCAATCTAAATTTAAAAATATTATTTAAAAATAATACTCTAAAACAAAGGCCTGATATGAACTGCTTATTTAAGTGTAACGGGAAAAAAATCCTTTTTTTTTTTTTAAACTTTTCGCTGAAAGTAAGTCGAAAAGTGTTTTAATACGGATAGTTTTGTATTTTGCGCACGACCGACTTATTTTTTTTTTCAATAGCTCTTTGGTTATTTTATAAGGCCCTTAAACTTCTAAAAAATCAAATCATAATATATAATCCTTGAAAAAAAATTAATTATTGTTTTTAAAAGAAATGGTTTAACAATAATTATTATCATCGTCACAATTTGAGGTGCCATCGTGTAGCTTACTTTTTCGAACGTGACATCTATTACAAATTTCACAGCATAGTACGAGATAACTCTAATTTGAAAAATCAATATCTATGTAACACAGTGTCTCAATGAAAGCGAAATACAAAAAGAAAAAAAAAAAGAGAAACGAAGTTCTAAGAAGGGCTTGTAAATCACTTCAAATTTTGTTGTAACTTGTAATAACTTTGGTTCGGAGAAAATGCTGTGGTAAAATAATATGAATTTATACAGTGAAAAAAAGCATACATAAAATTATAATGGAGGCCAATAAATTGGATTTATGATGGTATACATTTTTGTGCTTACTATCAAAATTATCTACATCGCAATTTCGTAGTATTGACAACATTTTGCAATATATCTTACAAACTGTTTACATGTTTAGATATTACCTCTTGTCTAAAATGTCTACAATTCTCCAAGGCCTGAAGAAAGAAAGAAAGATTTGAATTTAGCATTTACTTCATCACTTTTCAACCCAAAAGATTTAATTTTAGAAGACACAACAATCATGCAATATAAAGAGATAAATGGTGAATAGAAAGCAAAATGTGATGTCTTTATTCTTTCTAAACAGTGTAATAACAATATAGGCTTCTGTGATACTCTTAGAATATCGATAGTTGTACAACAAATGACACCCATACTAAGCAAAATTTCTAACAGAAAAATGAAAATTGAATACTTACTCCGCTATCTTGCAAATCAAAAAGGAGAGAGATAAAGAGAAAGAGAGAGAAAACTGAGAAAGACTGAGAGAGCACAGAGAGAGAGAGAGAGAGAGAGAGAGAGAGCAAAGAAAAGGTGAGAGAAAACTGAGAGAAACAGATGAATAACAGAGATACAGAGAAAGATAGAGACAGGGAAAGAGAGAAAGCAGAGAACGAGAACAAAGTGCAGAGGCAACGGAGAGAGAGAGAGAGAGAGAGAGAGAGAGAGAGAGAGAGAGGGAGGGAGGGAGGGAGAGCAAAGATAAATGAGGAATAAAGCAGACAGATCCAGAAAGCAAAGAGAGATAGAGAGAAGGAAGATAAAGAAAAGGAGAGAAACAGATAGATATACAGACAGACGGACAGAGAGACAGAGAGGGAGAGAGAGAGAGAGAGAGAGAGAGAGAGAGAGAGAGAGAGAGAGAGAGAGAGAGAGAGAGAGAGAAAACGAAACAGAATATGTTTTTTTGTCTGAATTTTTTTTTAATTCTGGGAATAAAAACATTAATATCGACTGGACAATCCTTGAAAATAAAACCTACATATTGAACAAAAATAAAATTGTGAATAAAATGTTTTGCAAATCAAATTTCTCAAGCAGAGGCACACGATCCACTCCTTAAAGGAAGCTTAGTGGCGTATTGGTATAAGCTTTGTTCTCTTTAAGTGGCAAGGCGATGGGTGCCGCAGCATCTATAAATCGATGGTTCTAATCCCACCAATTCAAGCATTTGCGGTCATTTTGACTTAAAGCCTTACCCTAACCACTGCTGAGCACTACCTAAAATTGTAGCTCTTATAATTCGTAGTAGTAGTAGTAGCAGCAGCAGCAGCAGCAGCAGCAGCAGCAGCAGTAGCAGTAGCAGTGGCAGCAGCAGTAGCAGTAGCAGTAGCAGTAGCAGTAGCAGTAGTAGTAGTAGTAGTAGTAGTAGTAGTAGTAGTAGTAGTAGTAGTAGTAGTAGTAGCAGTAGTGGTAGTAGTAGTAGTAGTAGCAGTAGTAGTAGTAGTAGTAGTAGTAGTAGTAGTAGTAGTAGTAGTAGTAGTAGTAGTAGTAGTAGTAGTAGTAGTAGTAGTAGTAGTAGTAGTAATAGTAGTCGTAGAATAAGCTCATTAACTAGCTAAGCCAAACTTGGCCAATGGTAATATTTCTGGCGATGTTGTTACCTTCAGGATATCGCATTAAATAATTCCAGCTTCGCCGATGTATATACCTTTTCAATATTATTATTATTATTATTATTATTATTATTATTATTATTATTATTATTATTATTATTATTATTATTATTATTATTATTATTATTATTATTATTATTATTATTAATATTATTATTATTATTATCATCATCATCCTCATTATTATTTTCGTTGTTATTATTATTATTATTATTATTATTATTATTATTATTATTATTATTATTATTATTATTATCATTTTTACTACGCTTAAATTACTGCAAAATTTTACAGTTACAGCAGCAAAACGTAAAGAATCGATTTACACGTTTATTTTTTAAAATTTTTGAAAACACTGGAGCACTTTTAGAATCCGCCGACAAACCATTCCTTTTCAAGAGGTTCTTCAACATTTTTGGATCTAGCCAAGTCAATCCACACTTAGCTAGTGGCAGTTTTACTGTAAAACTTTCAACCCAGAGTTAGAGACACTGTGTTATTGAACTTCTGATTATACAGATTATAGAATCTGTTTTAGCCTGTTTACCTCCACCCTTCATAGTCCTGATATCTCTCTCCAATGATCCAAGGATAATCTGGCTCCACCCTTGGTCCCATGGGATAATCTAGGTCTAATAACCGTGCGCTTCTTCTGTACAAAAGGGAGATAAAGATAGAAAGGACATGATAGCCGGTTAAGCCACATCATTTTCTGTAGAAACCAACTTGCGTAATAGATTTGTTAAAACACTATTAGATCTATTTCAGCATTATAATAGTTACTATACAAGGAAATGTCAAGTGATCAGTTACCAGCTTTAATCATATTTTTTACTAAGCTAGTCTCTAAATTATCTATACAGAATAAATGAGTTAGAATAACTAATTTGGTTCCCAAGCAAAGCCCACTGAGACTGTTTGTTAATTTTTAGAACCTAATTAGTTATAAATTATGGTGAACTATCTTTCGTGAAATTCTCGTCCTATGGTTAATTAATTAGGGCTCAGGATGATATTATTAAAAGATAATTATCGCCAAGAAGGCGAGGTATAAAGTCGATTTAAATTACAAAACACTGCATTGCATTATGCCATAGAGTTTGACCTTAGTGTATAATCTTTGGCTAGTCTGGTAGGATAATATGATAAACAGAGCAGTTATATATTCTTTATACTCTTTTTCCTACTACTTGTGCGCATCTCATTCTTGAATTTTGAAGAAATAAAAATAAAGATAAATAAAAAGAAGTTAAATAATTATTCTTAAACCAAGCTTAACTATGGCTGTGGTTATAAATCTAGACTGACAATCTTAGCTTAAAACGGATTCTAACAAAATGTTAAAATCGAGCTTGTGTTTTTTTAATAAAAGATAAAGAGTAAATTCATAACGTATAACTCTTTTGTTCGATAAATTCGTTGAGAAGTTCTCAAGCTCCCTCTACCATAAACGGTAATCCAAGGGGTTTGAATATATGGAGAATTTATACATAGTTTACATCTATTCTGCTAGGCAAATACCACTTCAGATATGAATTTGATTCATAGATGATGCCTGCATCCTTTTATTATTATTATTATTAGTATTATTATTATTATTATTATTATTATTATTATTATTATTATTATTATTATTATTATTATTATTATTATTATTATTATTATTATTTTAGGTTTCGCCGTAGTGTTACGTTGATGAGTGGCAACGAGCAGGTGTCAAATGAACATAAATGTGAGATTACAAAATCTATTATATGATAGATGTATGAATTTTTAATGGAAAACAGCAAACCTTGTATTCCATGTTGGTCTTGCAACCGCTGAATGATTAGATAGAACTTGCAGAATCAAAATGATGACTCCAATGATCAGTGCTTTGGGATTAAACCTAAAAGAATTCATCTCTGAAATGAACAAAAATATAGACGGTTAATTGACGCTTTAAGTTTTGTCTAACACGTTTGAGCTCTTTAGCTTTTCTGATACTCATTTCACACATCGTTTCCTTTTTTCCCCCTTATCAGGAATGTCAGGGGCTGTGGTGTTTGAGTGTCTGCCCTGATATCCAAAGTAAACTCTTCTTCGCGGGTTCGAGCACTGGGCCATCAGCCGGTGAGTTAAAGATGCACATAATTTCAGTTTACTCCTGGATGACTTGGGCTTAATTTGACATTAAAAAAGGGTCTTTATTCGCCGTTGTGTGATCGGGCTTTATCAAAAAACAAAATATAATTGTCTTGTCCATTTGCTCTTAAACGCCTTGCTTTTTTCGAAAGCCCATACCATCATCTCCCCACTACTATTGGTACATATTTGTTTATCTCCATAATGTTATAGTTTATCCTTACATCTTCACACAAGTTAGTCATAAGACTCATTTTCCAAAACATTAGCTTATCAAGTCTTTTCTTGTACCTCACATTTTTTTTAATGATAATATCTGACGCAATATTAGATGTCGTTACTTCAAAGCAAAAGATCAAGAGATTCACAATCAGTGAATTATGGATTTCCGACTGGCGCTCGGAAACCGGTGAGCTCTAAATCTTGTCCGCCGAGGTGACTTTATAGAGTACCAAAACAAATTTTGTTCAAAAATTCACCGGTTTTTTTTTTAATAAACCGTTCAATGTTTATTTCCTTTCAGGACCTTTCTCTGGGTTTCAAATTTCAGTCAGAAATTTTGACATTTTAGCTGGAGATTTGTCACATTTTAATATCCATGGCCTTTTTGAATTTGTAAAAGCACGTGAGACGTAGATCAGCATTTCCACTTTTTCTATTAAGGAAAAAACATTTAGGGCTAGGTAAAATTCAGTATACTGGCACTCATTGTCGCTGCTACATTGATGTATCAAGAAATGTTACTTCAATAAATCAAATATCGAGAAATGTACTTTCAGGATATTATTGAATCTACAATGTTTAGTGACACTGGAAAAAGATTTAAAGCTACTGTGCAGATTTCCATCTATTGATAACAGAGCCATGAGCACCATCTAACCGAGCTCTTCTAGACCACCTAGGCATGTCAAATTTGGCATCAAGGTGTATATTGCCCTAAAGATTAAAGAAGTAATATTATTTATCAATTAAATAGTGTGCTGGGAAAATTAACGGCAAAAATTTGATTATTTTTTGTCTTAAAAGAAAAAAGATGACAGATCGAACTACTTCATGTAAGCACAGATTGACAGATATGGCAGATATAACACCGTCTGCAATATCTATCTACATAATATATTGTAAGATCTAAGTAGACTCTATAAAAGTTGATTGGATATAGCGTCTAGATTTAGGTCTAGATATTTATAGCATGGGAGAAAGAGAGAGAAGGTGAGGAAAAAAAATCAAAAGTCCGAAGCGGGATATTGAGAAGGAAGAGGAGGGGGTGTGGCGTGTATATATGCTAGGAGGGACAAAATGTAAAACGATGAGAAAGAAAGGAAAGCTGCAGGAAGGATGAAGAAGGCAAAGCAGACGTAGAGCTAGGAGAGGAAGGAAGTTAAAAATGAGGACGAGAAGTCAGGGGGAGAGGTATAAAGTAAGGAAGAGCGAAAAGGAAAAAAAATAAGTAGAGTTAGGGATTGGAAGGAAGGAGAAGAGGGAAAAAAAAAGGATTTTTCAAAGAACGAAGAGTACAAGTAGTAAAAAAAGAAGGAGGAGATATGAAGGAGATTATGTTGATGATGTCGATGATCATGATGATTCTGATTACGATAGTGATGATGATCAAGACTGTAATGGCCAAGAGAAGCAGTAAGTGATAGAAGTGATGAAAAACACTAAACGGGAAAAACAAAAAAAAAAAAGAAAAGAAAGTGGGAGAAAGAATAGATAAGATAAGGAGTTATAAGAGAGACACAATTTAAAAAGATAAAAAAGAAAAGAAAAGTCTAGAGCACGAAGAAGAAAAAGAAGAGGAAGAGCTGGAAGAGTTGAAAGAGGTGAGAAGATAAAGATGAGGAAAAGAAGTCACTGAGAGAGGAGATGAAGAGACATAAAGAAGAGGAAAGGATGAGGTCCTTGAAAACGATTTTTAAATTCGGAAAGCGGGGAAGAAAAGAAAAAAAAAGGAGGCAAAAAGAGCATTACGAAGAAGTAAAAACAGCCGTAAGAAGAAGAAGAAGAAGAAGAAGAAGAAGAAGAAGAAGAAGAAGAAGAAGAAGAAGACTATGCACCTATCTAAAAGAAACACTTGATCCTAAAACATTTTTTCACCAATTCGAGTAAAGATAGTGCAGATAAGATGTGTTATAATGAAGCTGGTGGTCTTACAAGCTGTCTAAAAGACCTATATCATCTTGTAGCTATTGTCTGTAGACCACGACAAACCTACAAGTGTGATCCTTATTTGTTGCTCGCGTTGCATAAAATCGAAATGTGATTAACACATACACGCATATATATATATATATATATATATATATATATATATATATATATATATATATATATTTATATATATATATATATATATATATATATATATATATATATATATATATATATATATAAATATATACTATTATATGTTTGCTATTCTTATAGTAAAGTTAAAAAAATTCCTCTCCAGGAGTGCCTTATGATATATTGCGTCTTTTTGTGATTTTCATACTTTAAGTTTCTTCATAATTATTCCTCGTTTTCTTTT
>JAWDGP010001711.1:507500-515000 GCA_033675545.1 Elysia crispata | reverse complement strand
AATCACCGCTCTATTCGACACTTCATGTACTCATATCAAGTCTGGTAAACAATTCTTTAAATTGTTTTTTCTTCATATCCCAAAGCTACGATCTACCTTTGACTTAAAACCATAGTGTCGTCATTTCCAATGCAAAATCTCATCTGCAAAGAAAAGAAAATATATTATAATTTTCTTATACATGAGTAAATATAAAAATCATTGTTCGTATTTTCTTCATTTCTGATTTAGGGGTTTTGTATATTATATCATTGTAATTTAATAACGGTAAAAAAAATAAAAAATAAGGTTAAGACACAAATATCATAATTTTTAAAGATTAAAGCACTATGCTAAAACAGCCCATTAACATACAGATTTTAATTGCCGACAAAATTTAATTTAAAGAGTATCTTTTGTAAACTTTGAAAGTTTTTCATTTTGTCAATAATAATTAAAACAAACATAAAAAATTCTTAAAATTTTTTATGTCAACAGATTTTGTCATTGGCTTAAAATAAATATATATGGTTTAAGCACTTATTACATCAGGAATATTTCATAGTTTTTTTCTTATCACATTTTTTAATTCAGAAAAAAATGTTCATAAAATAAACAGTAGCGATATGATTAATATTACTACAGAAAAAAAAATGTCTAGGTAAAAGAGGAATCGGTAACCCTCACGGGCATAGTTACATGGAACAACAAATAAAGGTAGTAAACGAGGAAAGGAAAATGAAATCTAAAAATATTTAACAAAAATGTGCTACTACTACTACTACTACTACTACTACTACTACTACTACTACTACTACTACTACTACTACTACTACTACTACTACTACTACTACTACTACTACTACCACCACCACCACCACCACAACTACTACTACTAATACTACATCTAATACTACTACTACTACTACTACTACTACTACTACTACTACTACTACTACTACTACTACAACCACTACTTGTACAACAACAACAACTACTAATCTACTACTACTACTACTACTACTACTACTACTACTACTACTACTACTACTACTACTACTACTACTACTACTACTACTACTACTACTACTACTACTACTACTACTACTACTACTACTACTACTACTACTACTACAACAACTACTTGTACAACAACAACAACTACTAATCTACTACTACTACTACTACTACTACTACTACTACTACTACTACTACTACTACTACTACTACTACAACCACTACTTATACAACAACAACAACTACTAATCTACTACTACTACTACTACTACTACTACTACTACTGCTGCTGCTGCTGCTGCTGCTGCTACTACTACTACTATTACTACTACTACTACTACTACTACTACTACTACTACTACTACTACTACTACTACTACTACTACTACTACTACTACTACTACTACTACTACTACTACTGCTACTACGACAAATGCTGTTAATCTAAATGTGAGGATTGTTACATATTCCGCCTTATTAATAGAATAATGTAAAAACTTTAAGAGAACTATTGGAAGCTAGGTTTTATATGCCTAAAAAAATTTTTAAAAAAATTGGTTTAAAAAAAATGAAAAAGTTCCAACGTTCACGCCACACATTACATGACATAATTATTGCTAATATTCTCAATGATCCGATAAAAAAATCTGTTTCTGTTTGTTCTTTTTTACCTTGAATACTATGAGAATTAGGTAAGAATTTTGAAATCCTTTTGCCTGCGAACGTCCTCTTGTTTTTCCGTGTCCCTGTTTCCATTCCTTATGAAAAAAAAAGTAAAAAAAAAATGAACTTACCAATGTATTTGTGATAAGTTAGGTGAGGTACAACATACTTGATACCGAACTGTGCGAACGAACTACAAACCTTGATTTTAGAAAGTTGACAGCATCACTTTAACAAAGTTTTTAAGAGTACATGATTATTTTTTACAAGAGCAGGATTTTTTATTCCAAAGATTTCAGTCAAAATTTAAATATAAAATAAAGGCCTGAGAAGAACTGCCGACTTAAGTTAAACGGAATTTTTTTTTTTTAATATTTCACTGAAAGAAAGTCGAAAAGTGTTTTAACACGGACAGTTATGTATTTTGCTGACGACCGGCTTATTTTTTTTCTATACCTCTTTGGAAATTTTATTACACCCTTAAACTTATCAAAGAATCAAGTCTTAATATCTAATCCTTGAAAAAAATTGAAAATTTTCTTCAAAAGAAATGGTTTTACAATAATATTAACTTCACTAATTGAGGTTTCATGCTGTAGCCTACTTTTCGAACATGTCATCTACTGTATTTTTCACAGCACTGTATGAAATAAAGTAGTAAGATATAATATAAAGAATCAATCTCCATGTAAGACAATGGAAGCGAAAGACAAAAAAAAATAATTAAACAGTGTGCTGAACAGAGCTTGTAAATCGCTACAAATTCCCTGAAACTGAAAAACAAATTCAGTTCAGAGGCTTAATGTTTTGCTGGCTAAAATAGTATGACTTAACAAAGTAAAACTAATGTTACATACCATTGTAATGGAGGCCAATAAATTAGATATATGACGGTGTGCGTTTTTGAGCTTACTATCAAAATCATCTATATCGCAATTTCGTAATATTGACAATATTTTACAATATATATTATAAACTGTTTACATGTTAAGGTATTACCTTTTGTCTAAAATATCTTTGTTTCTCCAAGGCCTGAAGAAAGAAAGAAAGAAAGAAAGACGTTAAGTTAACACATACTTCAACACTTTTCAAATCAAAACATTTAATTTTTGAAGACACAGCTATCTTGAAAAATTAGGAGATAAATAATGAATAGGAAGCAAAATGTAATTTCTCTGTACATTCTAAACAGTGTCAGAGCAACAAAGGCTTCTCTGACACTCTTAGAATATCGATACTTGTCTAAGAAATGAATCCCATACTTAACACCCATACTTTCAAGCAGAAAAATAGAAATCGAGTCCTCACTCCACTATCTTAAAAATTAAAGGATTTCAAATAGTAATGCTATAAGGATGAATAAGATTAAGAAACTGTGATATATTGGGCAAGAATCTTACCACAGGGCCAAAAGAGAGAGGAAGCGATACAAAAAGAGAAGTAGAGCAAAGACAGCAGAGAGAAGGCAGAGAGAAGGCAGAGAGAGCAAAGAGAGATGACGTAGTAAACGGAGAGATAGATACAGCAGAGAGAGATAGAGAGAGCAGAAATAGAGATTAGAGACAGAGTAGAGATAGAGAGAGACACAGAGCAGAGAGAAAAGAGACAGGAGGGAGAGAAAGAGAAAGCAGGGAGAGAAAGAGAGAGAGTGTGTGTGTGTGAGAGAGAGAGAGAGTTTGAGAGAGAAAGGGGGGGGGGGGGGTAAACATTATATTTTTCTCCGATTTCTTTTCAACTTCTGAGAATAAAAGAATTAATAAAATTTTTAGACTTGACAATCCCAGAGAAAAAAAATCTAACAAAAATTAAAATTGTGAAAATAAATGATGAAAAAAAAATTATTTCCATTAGTTTCCCTTTCTCTTTACTCTTAAAAAGAATTTGTTGAACTCCTTTAAAATGTTAAAGGAGGAAAGAACCAGGTACCAGTATTTTGCAAGTCGCATTATAAAGGAGAGGCACATGATTCACCATTTTAAGAGAGCGTAGTGGCGTATTGGTATAAGCTATGTTCTCTTTGAGTGGCAAGGCGATGGGCGTCAAAGCATGAATAAATCGGTGGTTCTAATAGCACAATGGCAAGCATTTGTCGTTTATTTTCACTTAAAGCCTTATCTTAACCACTATTGAGCAATGTCTAAAGTTCTAGCTCCTTTAATTCTTACTTGGAATCAAGCTGCCTCCTCTAGCAGTAGTAGTAGTTGTAGTAGTAGTAGTAGTAGTAGTAGCAGTAGTAGTAGTGGTAGCAGTAGTAGTAGTAGTAGTAGTAGTAGTAGTAGTAGTAGTAGTAGTAGTAGTAGTAGTAATAGTAGTAGTAGTAGTAGTAGTAGTAGTAGTAGTAGTAGTAGTAGTAGTAGTAGTAGTAGTAGTAGTGGTAGTAGTAGTAGTGGTAGCAGTAGTAGTTTGTAGTAGCATCAGAGGTAGCAGTAGTAGTAGAAGGAGTAATAGTAGTTGTTGTTGTTGTTGTTGTTGTTGTTGTTGTAGTAGTAGTAGTAGTAGTAGTAGTAGTAGTAGTAGTAGTAGTAGTAGTAGTAGTAGTAGTAGTTGTAGTAGTAGCAGTAGTAGCACCAGCTGTATTAGTAGTAGTAGTAGGAGGAGGAGGAGGAGGAGGAGTACTAATAATAGTAATAGTAGCAGCAGCAGCAGTAGTAGTAGTAGTAGTAGTAGTAGTTGTAGTAGTAGTAGTAGTTGTAGTAGTAGTAGTAGTAGTAGTAGTAGTAGTAGTAGTAGTAGTAGTAGTAGTAGTAGTAGTAGTAGTAGTAGTAGTGGTGGTGGTGGTGGTGGTGGTAGTAGTAGTAGCAGAAGGTGTGGTATAGTAGTAGTAGTAGCAGAATTAGTAGAAGTAGTGGGAGTAGAAGGAGCAGTTTTTTGTAGAATAAAAATCTCATTTAGCTTAGCAAAACTTCGCTGATGGCAATTTTTCGTTGAGGCAATTTTATTACTATTCTGAATCATTTAGGGTACTGTACTATATTAAGATCATTATGGTTATGCTCAAATTACTTGAATATTTTAATATCTTGAAACACAGCAGCAAAACATGAAGTATCGATTTCACACTCTTATCTTTAATGCTGACTTTGAAAATAGTGGAGCATAGACCATTACTTTTCTAGAGATTCTTAACTAGTACTGGATATTGCCAATACAATCCACACCAGTGGCAGTTTTACCGTACAACTTTTAACCCACAGTTAAGCTTGATTCATGTTTTTGACCTGCTCAGTTTAAACACTAGTAGGCAAAAAGTTTAGAAAGATGGTGATAGACTTGTGATTAGATAGGTTATAGAATCTATGTTAGCCTGTTTACCTCCACCCTTCATAGTCTTGATAGTTCTCTCCAATGATCCAAGGATAACCTTGGTCTACCCTTGGTCCCATGGGATAGTCTAGGTCTAATAACTGTGCCTTTTTTCTGTAAAAAAAAGGAGATAAAGATAGAATGGACATGATATTCGGTTAAGGTTTGATATTCTAGGTAGAAGTCATTTTGTGATGTTTCAAGATCTTACGATACAATCTGCAGTAGGAAATGCAAAGATAAATATATGAATTTTTAATGGGAAACAGCAAACCTTGTGTTCCAGTTGGTCGTTGCAATCGCTAGATGTGTAAATAAAACTTGAAGAACCAAAATGATCACTCCAAAGATCAGTGCTTTGGGATTAAACCTAGACGAATTCATCTCTGAAAAAAACAAGAATACAGACGGTTTACTGACGCTTTATGTTTTGTCTAATACGTTTGACCTCAGTTCCATTCACTGAATAAAGCTTAAACACTTTAATGTAAGTTTGTGTTGAGAACGTAATTTCTATGCTTTTTTCATCAACCAACGATTGGCCAAAAAAAAAAAATGAATTTTAGATAAGTTTAGGTACCTGACATGGTAAAACTCCGTTTTTTTTTCAAATAGTATGTAAAGATGAAATAGTCACCTCTCGGCTATTTTTACCCGCCTGGCGTTTTTCAACAAGGTTACAGGTTTCTTTAAATAGATTAGTAAGTAAGAGAATGAGCAGTTTTCCACGAATAAGACTTCTTAGGTTTAACATGCATAGATTGCTTAAATTAAAAGTAATATTGTTATGAACTGTTGCCACATCTTTAAATGGTGCAATTTTTACCTCAATAGCAATATTAATGTACTTCCATGAACGTGTTGCGAGGTAAATCTTTTTTAGAACAAGCAGGAAGGCGCACACTTGAAAGTAAAAAGGAGCTAAATAAATAAATATTTAGCGAAAAATATTTGATTTGTCTTTCTTTCTTATGACGCAAATGATGGGGAAAATTCGATGCAGAAAATATCACGAGTGAGGGCTTCAAGTTGAACCTCACCGTCTTATATAGTAAAAAACAAAACGGACGTGAGGGACGAGATCTGGAAGAAATACTGATAAATTTGCAAATGAACCGTCAAAAAGTCTGAATTTTTAAGCTCAGTGGACTTCAGCTCTTCCTCTCGTCCGCCCATGTATACAGTAAAAAAAGAAACAAAAAAACACACACACACACAAAAATTAACATTGTTTGTCCTCAACCTAATGGCGCACAAAGATCTTGATCTGACGCCATCTAAAAGATGCTTTCGACAATTCAGTAAACTCAACTGGTAGCCTGTACCGTACAGAATTATGCATCACTTTTGACTTTATTTCGAACAGAGTACTTTGTTATCAAAATTACTAGGCTAGAAACAAACCCCGACCATTACTTCACCTTGTTAATTCTTTACCTTTCTTGATACTCTTGTCATATATCGCTTTCATTTTATTTCCCCGCGTACTTGAGGACTGAAGGGGTTTGAGTTTCGGCCCTGATATCCAAAGGGCCTTCTTTGCGGTTTCGAGCACTGGTCCTTCACTCGGTGAGTTCAAGATGCACATATTTTCAGTTCTGTCCTTTTTGACTTGGGCTTAAGTTTGACATGCAAAAATGGCCTGAATTCACTGCACTATGAACTGCCAATATCACTTAAAAAAAATTATCATCGTCTTGTTTACTTGCTCTTTATCGCCATGCTTTTTTCATATGCCCACACCGTCTTCACCCAAATACACTTAGTACATTTTTCCTTTATTTCCATAGTGTTATAGTTTGTCAGGGCATCTTTCACAAGTTTTAAGTCTCATTTTCCAAAATAAGACTTTAACTTTTCAATCTTTTCTTATGCCTTTATTTTTAAAAGATCAAAATAATGTCATGCAATGTGAGATGTCTCTACTTCAAAGCAAGAGATTCACAATCAGTAAATTATGGATTTCCCACTAGCGCACGGAAACTGGTCTAAGTCTTGTCCGCCGCGGTGACTTCATGGAATACAAAATTTTTTTTAATTTTTTATTTTCAGAAATTCATACCGTATTTTTATCACGCTCTCAATGCTACCTCCCAATGAGGACATTTTCCTGGCTTTCAAATTAAGGTAATTTTTTTTTTCAAATAAGCATGTTAGCTGCAAATTCATCGAGTTTTACTATTCAAGAATTTTATTCCTAAATTTGCAAAAGCATGTGGGATTTTGGTTTGCATTTCGACTGTATACATTAAGATAAAAATATTTAGGACTAAGTGAAATCTAGTATGCTTAGTGATACCGCCAAACTTATGCATCAATAATCGTAACTTCAGTAATTCAAATATACGGGCAAATTTCAATTTAAGTTGTTGTTGACTCTATAGTGTGTAGTGACACCAGAAATAATAATGATAATAATAATCATAATAAAAAATAATAATAATAATAATAATAATAATAATAATAATAATAATAATAATAATAATAATAATAATAATAATAATAATAATAATAATAATAATAATAATAATAATAATA
>JAWDGP010001711.1:500000-502500 GCA_033675545.1 Elysia crispata | reverse complement strand
ATGTTGAACAAATGGGTAGCTAAGAATCCTGGCAAGGCACTGCACCCTTGGGCACTTTTTGGCTGTAGTTCATAGCCATGGGTTCAGCCATTAACACTATTTTTGGAAGCTTTGACAGCCATATAATAGCGCTTTGTAAAATAAGTTTGCAATGTACTGCACAGGCTTACTTTCTCTATTGTCTTACGATGAAGTCTGGGGAAGCGCAATACGAATATTAAGATTTAGATACTTTTGTAAAAGTGAAATTTATGAATAAATTCTTTAAAATAATTCATGGCTATGAACATTCCAGTGCATATTTGGGTGTTTTTTGCGGTAATAAAGGAAGTCAACTGATTCTGCACTTTCCCAATCTATTTTTAGATCATTTTAAATGTTTATTAGAAAGCTGTGAATTTTCGCATTAAGTGCATAAAAGTGCATTGCCTTGCGGAAATTCTTAGATGTGCAGTTATTTAAGTCTACGTGATAATAAATGTTTTAAAAAGATCTCTAAATAGATTTGGATTTTACAAAAGAAGTTAAATTTTATTATTTATAGCCGTCTGATAAGCGCTTCAAAGGATCCTGAAATATATATGGAAAGTACAGATCTGGCTGATTTTATAATGCATTTTATTTTTCAAATGAAACCTCCATAAAGCATTTCCTGTTTCAGCTATTGTCAAACAGTTAGAGTTCATTCTGTTTTAATCGGGATATGTTCAGAATTTTATCTATCTCAGCGACCTCTACAGAACATTTGTTTATCTCAAACCTTTTCTCTTTCTATTATTTTATGTTCCAATAAGATTTTTTGCCCGAGATATCAAACCTACGCATCGATATTTCGCATTTTCAACACATTCTTGTACCTTGTACATTTAAAATTCTCTATAATGTTGTGTTAGGCAGACTTTTCGAATTTAAGTTTGTTATAAAACTTTATATCTATTGAAAATAATTTGATGGTTTTCTGTAGATGATGTATTGTCAACAATTTGTTTTAGTTGTTCAGCTTTTTATTTTAATTGTTTTTTTTCCTTCTGTTTTTACATTAATAAAATTTCAAATATTTTTTTGTCAAATGTAAATTATCTAAATTATATCGATATATAACAACAACATAAAGGAGAAGAAAAACTATAAATTACTAAAAAAAAATCATAAGGTTTTGGCCAACAGGTAATACACAGTTTAATCATTATAAAAATCTTGAAAAACATACAAAATCACTATTATATGTTATTGTTTCTCTCGATAAACAAAAATAATTTTGAGAAGGAGAAAAACCACCAAAATCTGAATGTCTTGGACTAGTTTAGAAATCATATGATGGAGTAGATCTGGATGAGATGTTTGTGGTGGTCTATGGAACAAGTTCAGTTCTGGTATTCCTCAGCGCGGAATAAGGCTTAAATAACCGCTTCAAAGCTTTTATATCCTCTGGCGACGTTAGCAAATTAAAAACAAGTACATAGTTATTGATTACAATAAACGGACTAACGATATAAACTTTAACACCAAATTGAAAAATAGAAATAATAAACTTCACGAAAACTTTTTTTTTTGACATTACTCCGCAACACAGCCTTATACAGATATAAAAAGTAAATGTATTGGCGAGTAAAAAAATTAAGGCAAAAAAAAGTAAATCTAAGAATACCAACAGCGATGTCCTTCCTCTCCAGGTGTTAGGTCACAATCTTTGACTCAAGCAGCCTCATTTTTATGGCCAGTCAGTGACACACCTAGAAGAAGGGAATTACTCATACGACAGTCACCTGGTGTGTGCATCTGGCAAGGTCATACTTGTGCTAAATTCAAAGATGATAGACAAACAAGCAGAGAGAGAGAGAGAGAGAGAGAGAGAGAGAGAGAGAGAGAGAGAGAGAGAGAGAGAGAGACAGAGAGACAGAGAGACAGAGAGACAGAGAGAGAGAGGGGGGAGAGAGAGAGAGAATCCAAATAGAAAGCAAAAGCACCATACTTGAGGATAACTTGCGGGAATTTTAAGGGATCCAAAAGGACACGTGTGTGTCTATGAAAGTGAAACGTTTATATGTTGAATTGATAATAGTTTTGTTATTTCTTTTTGGTCCCGTAGTTATAAAGTTGTGTGCATATTTCCAAAGAAAGACAGACGCACAAAGAAAACAAGAACCGGAGAGAGAGAGAGAGAGAGAGAGAGAGAGAGAGAGAGAGAGAGAGAGAGAGAGAGAGAGAGAGAGAGAGAGAGAGAGAGAGAGAGAGAGAGAGAGAGAGAGAGAGAGAGAGAGACAAAGAGTGGAAGGGGAACAGATTTGAACTGGTACAGGTAATGAAAATAGGGACAGAAAGAAAGGAGATGAGGAACGAAAAGAGTGAAAGAGTGAAAAACTGGAGTGAAACGTGGACATGGTTTGTGGAAATTACTCACATTAAGAAGATTGGTTAAATCATCGCATCAACACAAAGAAGATTTAATCCCAATCTTCACAAGTTACAGATTACTGAGCTGACGTAAACTGCTTTAAAA
>JAWDGP010001711.1:472500-495000 GCA_033675545.1 Elysia crispata | reverse complement strand
GTAGTTGTAGTCGTAGTAGTTGTAGTAGTCGTAGTAGTAGTAGTAGTAGTAGTAGTAGTAGTAGTAGTAGTAGTAGTAGTAGTAGTAGTAGTAGTAGTAGTAGTAGTAGTAGTAGTAGTAGTAGTAGTAGTAGTAGTAGTAGTAGTAGTAGTAGTAGTAGTAGCATCATCATCATCATCATGACCATCATCATTAGGCAATTCTGTTTGATTCGCTATTGTTATACAAATTATAATAATGATAGATATTGTTCATTAATATGAAGATGACTGTTTCAGTCGGCAATTACTTATATTTATACTTATATTCTTTTTGTTTCTGTCTAGAACTGTATTACCTGTCAAAATGCCGACGATAAATTTCAAGATGTCACAGATGAAAGCAGGAATTTGTGCCTCGGCCACTGGTATGGACGCCGCCAACACAAAGAGGAAAAGAAGAACGGGTGCTTTTGGCTGAAACATCTGGATAGTTGCACATATTATTGAATAGAAGAGCAATATTATAATTATTAGTTTGGATACTTGAAGCTGTTCATGGAACACACAATTATAAAAGGTAGAGAAAATCTAGACAAAATGAAATAATATAAGTTACTATTTTTAATTAGTTTTATGTCACTTCCCGAAAAAACTTCTACGGAGCAGGACTTGTTTTGTTCAGCCCCGACTGGCACAGATACGACGGCACCAGACTCTACTACTTGGTGTCTGCGTCAAGGATTGAACTCAGGACCTCTTGGCTGTAATGCAATGTTCTATCGACTCAGCTGATTGCCCTCCTCAAAACACCCATCCCCAGGCCACACACCCCCCTCCCCACCAAATCTCTCCTCGCTTTCCCTTTTTTGTGCCCTAAAGATAATTTATGTAACATACATCAATAATAACCAAACGTAAAATAATTAGTGCCGTTAGAATCTTTTAGTTGTCCCATACAATATACGGATAATCATGCATGGATATAATTGAGAACTTAACTAGCAGAACCGATACAAAATTATGCTAAACTGATGATCATAATTTCAGTGCACGGGCGTTATTGGTGTCTTCAATAATTTGACACTGCCCGTCTTCATATTCTTTGTTTAATGGATCAATTAGTTCAAAGTTTAAAGAATTGTTACCTGCTCAAAAATTGATGGCATATCATATTTGCAAATTGAATTATGATCCCTCAATCTTCTTAAGCTAAAGGGATTTGAAAATCAACACTTTCAAGCCAAAGTTGTTTTTTTTATATGACAACGCAGGTCTATACAACGATGACGCTCAGTATAAGTTGCCAACCATAAGAAAATGCGCTCTTTAAAATTATTGCGCATCATAATTACATAATAAATCTGGTAACGATTTCATGTGATTTGTATTAATCCTGAAAAATTTAGAATTTGAAAATCACTGTAACGGGTCCATAATGCGTTAAATCGTAAATGCGGTATGTAAAATGTAAATAACGAGATGATTTGAGTAACGCCTTCCTTATGAATCACACAACTAAAAAATCTGTCAACAACCAAATGATATAAATGGTAAATATTACAGTTAAAAACTTTATGTATACGAAATATTTAAAATCCTTTTTAACAAGTTTAGAAGGTCCATGCTAGGTCATATTTCAATCTTAAATTTAATATGCATACTCGCAATGTTCAACTTGATAACAATTATTTTTATTTCATTTTTATTTGAATCCCACAAGAGTGACATGATAACTCACCCTGCAGGGTTAGAAACTATTATAGTGTTTGACGCGATGATCACCACAGGCTAAGTTTTTTGCTGTTTCAGCACCTGTGACAACATCATCTCACTCTCTTTATATGAGAGACCAGAAATCAATTCAGCTGATAGTATTGGCGCCACTGTCACACTTCGCTTCTACCGAAGTTAGAGACTATTAATGTAGATCAGATTCACATGGCATGTGACATGTGTCCTCACGACGTAGTGTGAACAGAGGCTCAAGGTCAGATTCTATGACACCTAACACCCGAAGTTTCTCCTTCTCCCACTTCCTTCCATTATAAAAACATTTTATTTCCAATGATTTACAATGCTTCACTCAGACGTCTTACCCTACAGATATCTTCGTTATCCTATCCCACTTTTCACTCTCCTCCTAATCCAATTCTTTTGACCTCCTGCTTCATCCCCACCTCCCACACACACACACACACATACACACACATGCACACGCTCACACACGCCTCATCGTTAAAAATACCGGTACGGAATTGCAGTAATATATCGCTTTATGTTTTCAATTTCTTCCGAAACCTTTTCTTTATTCACACGTACCTTTCCAGGGCACACACACTGACTCCTAGTTGGCGCAAGGAGCAAAGAAAATAATCCCATCTCACCTCATTTGAACTTGATTCAAGTGGCTAAGCTGTGATGACATAAAAAAAACATAGACCTATTCGTCCTCATTAGTTTAGTAGACGCATGAATAATTGGTCATCACTCGCGATGTGACCGCAAGAATCAATAACTTCGAGTTTCTATCCAGTTTGCGACTTCTGCAGTTTGTTTTTCTAGCTTGTTCAAATTCAAGTCATAGTTTTTACCATTGCTGTAGTTGTTGGTATTGTTGTTGTTATTCTTGTTCTCACCCTTGTTGCAGTTATTGGTATTGTTGTTTTTGTTCTTACCCTTGTTGCAATTACTGGCATTGTTCTTGTTTATAACATTACCATTGCTGTAGTAATTAGTATTCTTGTTCTTGTTATAGTTGTTACCACTGCTGTAGAAATTGATACAGTTGTTCTTGTTATAAGTATTACCATTGCTGTCAAAATTTTTAGTGTTGTTCTTGTTCCAGGTTTCTTTTTTTTTTTTACATTACTGTTCTTGTTCTAGTTATTACCATTACTGTAGCTATTGAATGAGTTGTTCTTGTTATAGTTTTTTACCAATTCTGTAGTTATTCATATGTTGTTCATCTTATAGCTAATACCATTGTAAAGTTATTGGCAATCTTGTTCTTGTTCTTATTATTACCCTTATTGTAGTTATTGGTATTGTTCTTATTATAATTATTACCAATGCTGTAGTTATTAGTATTGTTGTCCTTATATAGCTATTATCATTGCTGCCAATATTGATAGTGCTGTTCGTATTCTAAATTGTTACCATTTCTGCAGTGATTCACAATGTTGTTCTTGTTATAGTTATTACCATTGCTGTAGTTATTGAATGAGTTGTTCTCGTTACAGTTTTTACCTGTCCTGTAGTTATTCATATTGCTGTTCTTCATGTAGCTATTACTATTGTCTAGTTATTGGAATTGCTGTTTTTCATGTAGTTTTTACCATTTCTGCAGTGATTCATAATGCTGTTCTTGTTGTAGTTATTACCATTGCTGTAGTTATTGATAGTCTTTTTCTTGTAGGCCTAATAGTTATTACCATTCTTTAGTTTTAGATATTGTGGTACTTTTTTGCAATTGTCATGTTAATGTAATTATTTTAAATCCCTAATACTATACTACAATAATACTAGTTGTATCATCTATTGAAAGTTTGCCGTGGCCGTAAAACCCAGACTTTATCATGATACAGGGGCAAAAATGAATTTTATTGAAAATTTTCCGCATATGATTTGGCAAAAGACATAACTTTTTAAAAGCTTTTGAGCTTGCAGCCTGTCAGGTCCAACTTTTTAGTACGCAAGCTAAACACCCAAATTTGCCGGCGTTAGGGTGCGTGCGTGTGTGTATTTAAAAGGCTTATAAATAGTCTTAATATCATACCTTTTATTGTCATGATCCAGATATAATCCTCAACCTATCTGTTTTTACCTAAAATCTAGATGTATCTATAATTCTAAACATAGAATCTTGATCATGATGTAGACCTTAAATCCTTTTCAAATTTCTAAGGCTAAAAGTAAAATCCAGATCTATCTAGATGTTAACTTTTTGATTTGGGTCTGGCTGTAAATATCTAAGCCCTTGAATCTTGTCCAAACAATTTTATCAGATTCATTACTAAGATCATTCTGTAATAAGAAATTACAGATCTATTCAGACCATTTTAGAACTACTGCCGCCTACGTTGTAGGCCGACTTTCAGTTTCATTTCTGCGATCTCTGCCCAACTGTGTTTGCAGGAAATAGTTCGTATATTGACCTTTCATTTTAAGAAAATGATAACCACATTTTTGCCCTTAATTGTTAAAAAACAAACCTTTTGTAAAAAATTATAATACTATAGTCACTTTTATCTTTAGGGCAATTCACAACTTTATGCCAAATTTGACGTGCCTATGTTGTGTGGAATTGCTCGGATAGTTTTTCCTCATTTTTCGACTAGTTTCATTATTAGTTAATAGATGCATCTGCTTGAAACATTGAAAGATAGCATAATTATATTTCTGCAGTGCAATTTTGGAGCTTCCAACAACACCATTTAAAAATGCTCTATCATCACAAGCAACTCTTAATGCTTTCGATTTGTGGTGCATAGCTTTTTATTTTCAAAACGCAATCTGCATGAATTGTTACTTGTGACGTCAGAGATTTTTCCAGGAACTAGAAAAGACTCAACTTGTTTTACTGATCATAGGAATTTCTGATACTAATGTTATCACTGGCCTGGAAACCCTTTAGATCTACACCTGGATATGGGTCTGTTTAAGGTACTTAAAGGGTTTACACCTAGTGTTTGGACTTACTATCTACAGTCATATCGCCAATATTATATTTTTAGAAGTTTTCTTGTTAAGCTTTTTCTTGATTTTGAAGACTAACTTAAGATTAAGCCAGAAAAAAATGAAGTAATAGTATTTAAAGTTGTTGCAAATTAGAATGAATGTTCGTAATGTGTTCTCTTTTCTTTAAAAAAAAAAACGAGATAAAGAAAAATAAGAGAAGGTAGACCAAGTAACCAAATTAAAGTATAAAATAATCAACTCTAAGGATATCATTTTTTCTGTGGTTTTGAAGTGCGACAGGTTCAAATAAAAATTTAAAAGCTACAGTTACAGTGAGAGAGGCATATAAACATAAAGAAGGACAAAACGAGAGAAAAATAATGAGAGAAAGAGAAAGAGGAGGTGATTGATATAACGATAGACTCAAAAAGAGAGTGAACAAAAGAATGAGAAAAATAGTAAGGAAGAGAGTAAAAGACAGAGTGAGATGGAAAAGGATTGAGAGAAGGGGTGGATGCTGGAAAGAATCGAGTAACGGGGGACGAAAGATAGAGGGAATAGAGAAAACAAAACGGAGGCAGAGATCTGGACATTCTGACAAATGAGGCAAGAGACATAAAGATAAACAGAGTCTCATTAAGGTTGGCCTCAAAATAAACTAATCATTAATCAATTATTTTTGTTTTACGATGGCCATTGTGCTTCTGAGGGCACATTATACTGCAGCCACTGATACTAATGTTTGCCCGAGGAAACATCGCCAGGTGCATTGATTATGTTTACAAATGTCAAGATCAAACTTTGGATCAAACGTTGTATTAGAATGAGTCGCCGTTGTATTTTAAAGTGCTTGTTATAAACATGATTCTAAGGAAAAAGTTGAGATAATTATTGTATTGGATACTCGAAACGCAGAAAAAACTGCACAATGTGATTTATTGCCTCCACTATGTCTGTTTGAGTACCCGCTTAAACATCTCTCTCTCTCTCTCTCTCTCTCTCTCTCTCTCTCTCTCTCTCTCTCTCTCTCTCTCTCTCTCTCTCTCTCTCTCTCTCTCTCTTTTTCTCTCTCTCTTTTTTCTCTCTCTCTTTCTCTCTCTATTTCTCTCTCGCGCTCTTTTTTTCTTTCTCTCTTATTCTCTCTCTGTCTTTCTATCTCTCTCCCAATCTCCCTCTCTCTCGATCTCTTTCTCTTTCTCTCTCATTCTCTCTGCCCCTCTCTTTTTTTCTCTCTTCTTCTTCTTCTTCTTCTTCTTCTTCTTCTTCTTCTTCTTCTTCTTCTTCTTCTTCTTCTTCTTCTTCTTCTTCTTCTTCTTCTTCTTCTTCTTCTTCTTCTTCTTCTTCTTCTTCTTCTTCTTCTTCTTCTTCTTCTTCTTCTTCTTCTTCTTCTTCTTCTTCTTGTTTTTGTTCTTCTTCTTCTTCTTCTTGTTTTTGTTCTTGTTCTTCTTGTTCTTGTTCTTGTGCTTGTTCTTCTTGTTCTTCTTGTTCTTGTTCTTGTTCTTGTTCTTGTTCTTGTTCTTGCTCTTCTTCTTCTTCTTCTTCTTCTTCTTCTTCTTCTTCTTCTTCTTCTTCTTCTTCTTCTTCTTCTTCTTCTTCTTCTTCTTCTTCTTCTTCTACTACTACTACTACTACTACTACTACTACTACTACTACTACTACTACTACTACTACTACTACTACTACTACTGCTGCTGCTACTACTACTACTACTACTACTGCTACTACTACTACTACTACTACTACTACTACTACTACTACTACTACTACTACTACTACTACTACTACTACTACTACTACTACTACTACTACTACTACTACTACTACTACTACTACTACTACTACTACTACTACTACTACTAGTACTACTACTACTACTACTACTACTACTACTACTACTACTACTACTACTACTACTACTACTACTACTACTACTACTACTACTACTACTACTACTACTAATAATAATAATAATAATAATAATTCTCCTTCTTCTCTTTTTTGTCCTCACCTCCTCTCATACGTGATAAGTCACCGAATAGCTACTTTCTACTTGGGTAGTTTATTTGAAAGAGACAATTAGCAACCAGTAATTCATATTTCTTTTCATCAATTTTGATGATTATTATCACGTGAGATTTATCCTCGCTCTCTATTCTTCACTCACACCTCCTCAATAGGTTTTTCTGAAAATGAACTCTAATTTTCGACTGTTATCTTACATGATTAATTGTACTTTATTATAACAAAAGCAGATGGTTGCATGGTTTGAAGATGCAATAATATGATTCTCCTTTTTTTATTTTCATTTTTTCGATTTTTATCCACGGTCTTAAACGTAGTGAACGTTAGGTCTCACTGCATCACTTAAAACCAAACCCCCCAGAAACAACAGCATCTTCACTTCACACAGACCATTTAAACAAAAGAATAAAATAGAAACCTAAGAGATTCAGGAAGAAAGCTTAGATTGAAACTCCTATTATCAACAACGGTGCAAAGTCTGAGTGCTCCACGTTGAAATGAGTGAGTTCCAAGAAGAGAAAAAAGGATTTCCTGTAGAAAAGATGCCCGTGAAGTATTTAACATTAACCTTAATCCTTGTAAATAGGCATGCTTTATTATAGGCTGCAATCATCTCCCTTTGATTTGAACTGCAAAAGAGTTGGTGCGAGAAAAAGCAGTATGTCCAGGGATACGTTTTTACAGGAATGATGAAAGTATGGGAGAAAAAGAGAGAGAAGGAGGGAGGGGTAATAAAACAAAGAAGGCAAATAATAGAGAGATAAGTGAAAAATAACGAGTTAGGCAGGAAATTTATCGCTGGGTTTCTAGTTGTATTTCCAAGAATTGTTCCATCCTACCTGGAAAAGATCTAGTTAATGTTCGCTGACATGAAATATCTGCTAGAATTAGATTTAGATAGAAAACGTTTACTGGAAAGATTTTAAGGAAAGATGAGTGACGCTAACTTCGATTGTTAAACAAAAATTTAATTAAAATCTATATTTCAATGCGATGGATTTAAAAGATATGATTTATTCACCTACTTAACTGATCCACAGGGCGGAAAATCAACTTATGCTCCAATTCCCAAATCTATCTTACGATCTTTTAAAATGCGTGCTAGAAAGTTAAAAATTCCTGCAAAAAAACGTAAATGGTGCAGAATCCTTTGGGAATTCATTTACACCTTCATGATAGTAAAAGTATGAAAGAATCGATAGATGATATTGGTTTGCACAATATTAGATAAATTAATTTTCTTTCGAAAAATATCTGCAGGAAATAGATCTAAATGTAGGGATATATCGCTACATAATTATTCTATGTCCTTATCACTAGATATAAGAAAAGAAAAAAAAAAAAGGCGGGACGAACAAACGGATGGACAGACACTCAACCATTTATCCATTCACGGTAAAGGATAAAAGGAAATACAAAATACGGTGATAGTAAGCATAAAAAAATGATCTAAGACGAATAGACAAATGGAAAGATATAGAGCGAGTAGAGAAAATAAACAAAAGTCTGAAGTCAGTGAGACAGAGACAAGTGGGAGAAATTATTTCAGAAAAAGTCCATTTCAGGCTGTTGGGTGTAGCCAGATACTGTGTGAAGTTCTAAAGACAGTGAGACATAGACGAGTGGACAAAATTATTTCAGACAAAGTCCATTTCAGGCTGTTGGGTGTAGCCAGATACTGTGTGAAGTTCTAAAGGCAGCGAGACATAGACGAATCGGCAAAATTGTTTCAGAGAGTGTCCATTTCAGGCTGTTGGGTATAGCCAGATACTGTGTGAAGTTCTAAAGACAGTGAGACATTGACGAGTAGGCAAAATTATTTCAGACAAAGTCCATTTCAGGCTGTTGGGTGTAGCCAGATACTGTGTGAAGTTCTAAAGGCAGCGAGACATAGACGAATCGGCAAAATTGTTTCAGAGAGAGTCCATTTCAGGCTGTTGGGTATAGCCAGGTACTGTGTGAAGTTCTAAAGACAGTGAGACATAGACGAATCGGCAAAATTGTTTCAGAGAGAGTCTATTTTAGGCTGTTGGGTGTAGCCAGATACTGTGTGAAGTTCTAAAGGCAGCGAGACATAGACGAATCGGCAAAATTGTTTCAGAGAAAGTCTATTTTAGGCTGTTGGGTGTAGCCAGATACTGTGTGAAGTTCTAAAGGCAGTGAGACATAGACGAATCGGCAAAATTGTTTCAGAGAAAGTCTATTTTAGGCTGTTGGGTGTAGCCAGATACTGTGTGAAGTTCTAAAGGCAGCGAGACATAGACGAATCGGCAAAATTGTTTCAGAGAAAGTCTATTTTAGGCTGTTGGGTGTAGCCAGATACTGTGTGAAGTTCTAAAGGCAGTGAGACATAGACGAATCGGCAAAATTGTTTCAGAGAAAGTCTATTTTAGGCTGTTGGGTGTAGCCAGGTACTGTGTGAAGTTCTAAAGGCAGCGAGACATAGACGAATCGGCAAAATTGTTTCAGAGAAAGTCTATTTTAGGCTGTTGGGTGTAGCCAGGTACTGTGTGAAGTTCTAAAGGCAGCGAGACATAGACGAATCGGCAAAATTGTTTCAGAGAAAGTCTATTTTAGGCTGTTGGGTGTAGCCAGGTACTGTGTGAAGTTCTAAAGGCAGTGAGACATAGACGAATCGGCAAAATTGTTTCAGAGAAAGTCTATTTTAGGCTGTTGGGTGTAGCCAGGTACTGTGTGAAGTTCTAAAGGCAGCGAGACATAGACGAATCGGCAAAATTGTTTCAGAGAAAGTCTATTTTAGGCTGTTGGGTGTAGCCAGATACTGTGTGAAGTTCTAAAGGCAGTGAGACATAGACGAATCGGCAAAATTGTTTCAGAGAAAGTTCTATTTTAGGCTGTTGGGTGTAGCCAGATACTGTGTGAAGTTCTAAAGGCAGTGAGACATAGACGAATCGGCAAAATTGTTTCAGAGAAAGTCTATTTTAGGCTGTTGGGTGTAGCCAGGTACTGTGTGAAGTTCTAAAGGCAGCGAGACATAGACGAATCGGCAAAATTGTTTCAGAGAAAGTCTATTTTAGGCTGTTGGGTGTAGCCAGATACTGTGTGAAGTTCTAAAGGCAGTGAGACATAGACGAATCGGCAAAATTGTTTCAGAGAAAGTCTATTTTAGGCTGTTGGGTGTAGCCAGGTACTGTGTGAAGTTCTAAAGGCAGTGAGACATAGACGAATCGGCAAAATTGTTTCAGAGAAAGTCTATTTTAGGCTGTTGGGTGTAGCCAGGTACTGTGTGAAGTTCTAAAGGCAGCGAGACATAGACGAATCGGCAAAATTGTTTCAGAGAAAGTCCATTTTAGGCTGTTGGGTGTAGCCAGGTACTGTGTGAAGTTCTAAAGAGAGTGAGACATAGACGAATCGGCAAAATTGTTTCAGAGAAAGTCCACTCTTTAGGCATTGGGAGTGCGGAGGAATAGTGATAACTGTTTACCTGAAATAAATTATTTTATAAAGTTTAAAGCGCAAGGGATTTATGTTACCCAGTAACGGGTGTTTTACGATTTAAACCGGTATGGATGTGTTTGGTTTTGCTTCTACCTTTGTATTTTTAATAGCATTTGATTTAACGTCCTGCGCGCTTCTTACTTTCGTTTACTTTGTTCGAAGTTATCGGAAAGTATTCTACATGCGATAATTAGTTCAGGAAAGCCAAAAGTTTTTTTGATTACCTCCTGAAATAAATTCTTACGCTCAAGTGTGTCGGTTTTTACGACCTTTCCTACACGTTATGGCGTGTAATGTTAAAAAATGTGACTTTTACAATTAAAAAGAAATAAAGCTCGAATTTCTTTGAAAAAAATTGGAATGTTAAGTGGCAGACTGGTAGACCCAAATGGTAAGTTCTATTCCTGATACTTTGCGAGTTCTAATTTTAGATGCTCAAAAACACATCCATTAAAATAGTGGCTGTAGGTTGTATGGACTGAACTAAAATTGGCTGTTACCCACTCTCCCCATTTTTGACGACAAAACAAATCTAGATTGTGAGAGAAGTAGCTACTGTCTGTATATAAGTGAAGCTCTGTTCCAAAACAAAACTTCCCTGCCATTGTGAGCTCAGGATCCACTCAGCTATTTCACAATACGTGGGGGAGGCGACAATCATATCTTTTGTCTTGTTTGGTCTCCAGCAGTTGAGGAAGCCACAGCAAAAGCAAACCGTCTGTTCTACAATATTTTCAGGCCAGATTACGAGCTTGGCAGGAAACTAAATAACAAACAGCAGCTCTGTGTCTTATAATAGACCTATGAATAGGGGCTCAGTTTTCACGAACGTTAATTTCTTTTATTTCTTTTTAGGCCTACAGTCTTCTTTATCTGGGCTATTGAAACTCACAATTAAAACTTTGGTTGATGGGGAAGGGCCCATTTTATCTTTGACAAAGATAAACTACTTAAAGTATCTACTCAAGAGTTTTTCCGAAAGTCTCTTCTGAAATAAAAGTTACTAACCTCAGATAAAAGACCATTTCTGGCATCTTACTTAGCAAACTTAGATGAAGATAAAGTGCACGTTGCTTCGACCGTTGTTATAGCATCTAACTAAAGATTCACAGTCCACTTTCTCCTTCTTGCTTCTATTCTCCCTCCCTCTCTTCTTCACTCTCCTTATCCAGTTTTTCGTTTCCAATGTTTCTCTGTCATTCTCTACTCACATCAATCGCTGCGTCTCTCCAACGTTCCCTCTCCCTCTCTCACTCACTTCGGTTCTCACAGCGTGAGTTAGTGCTCCTCTCTCGATCGGTCGAGTCTACCAAAGCAGCGCATAGAACTCAACATTGTGTAACTTCTGTCACTCTACTCCGAAAAGATAGCTAGCTATTTGGTATTCTATAAAACAAGTTTATTGTATTTTTTCATGATTCTGTAATAGTCAGTCTTTTAATATCTCAATTTTTTTTTCTTTTTTAAAGCTTTAAAATAGACTATTATAATAATATATATAATTTTATTTTTGGTTGTATTTTTTTTTTCAGGGAAAAGAGGGGGGGGGGGGGAGGAACAGTGTCTGTGTGTGTGAAGGGGAAAGGGGGAGGGGCCACAAAATTTATCTTAACACAACCTTAATCTCATTAGATGTTGAAAATCTTTTACAGACTCTACACTGGCTTGTCCAATCATACTACTGTAGTTATTTTTATCATGAATGCTTAGTTACAGCTTTTTTACGTCTGGTCGAATCAGGCGATAATATTTATTCTGTGATCTGTTTTGTTCTAGTTTTTTACGTCTGGTCGAATCAGGCGATAATATTTATTCTGTGATCTGTTTTGTTCTAGTTTTTTACGTCTGATCGAATCAGGCGATAATATTTATTCTGTGATCTGTTTTGTTCTAGTTTTTTACGTCTGGTCGAATCAGGCGATAATATTTATTCTGTGATCTGTTTTGTTCTAGTTTTTTACGTCTGGTCGAATCAGGCGATAATATTTATTCTGTGATCTGTTTTGTTCTAGTTTTTTACGTCTGGTCGAATCAGGCGATAATATTTATTCTGTGATCTGTTTTGTTCTAGTTTTTTACATTTATTTATTCTGTGATCTGTTTTGTTCTAGTTTTTTATCTGGTCGAATCAGGCGATAATATTTATTCTGTGATCTGTTTTGTTCTAGTTTTTTACGTCTGGTCGAATCAGGCGATAATATTTATTCTGTGATCTGTTTTGTTCTAGTTTTTTACGTCTGGTCGAATCAGGCGATAATATTTATTTTGTGATCTGTTTTGTTCTAGTTTTTTACGTCTGGTCGAATCAGGCGATAATATTTATTCTGTGATCTGTTTTGTTCTAGTTTTTTACGTCTGGTCGAATCAGGCGATAATATTTATTCTGTGATCTGTTTTGTTCTAGTTTTTTACGTCTGGTCGAATCAGGCGATAATATTTATTCTGTGATCTGTTTTGTTCTAGTTTTTTACGTCTGGTCGAATCAGGCGATAATATTTATTCTGTGATCTGTTTTGTTCTAGTTTTTTACGTCTGGTCGAATCAGGCGATAATATTTATTCTGTGATCTGTTTTGTTCTAGTTTTTTACGTCTGGTCGAATCAGGCGATAATATTTATTCTGTGATCTGTTTTGTTCTAGTTTTTTACGTCTGGTCGAATCAGGCGATAATATTTATTCTGTGATCTGTTTTGTTCTAGTTTTTTACGTCTGGTCGAATCAGGCGATAATATTTATTCTGTGATCTGTTTTGTTCTAGTTTTTTACCTTGCGCCGAGTGAGCTGTGCAAAATTTTGTTATGTCCTGATTCTCTTAGAGAGTCCCAGGCAGGGAACTCACGACATTTCTGTTATCTTCGAATCTTTCCTGAACATTATATTGCACACAATAATCTGAAAATAATTGATTGATGTGATTAGAGTCTGTTTTTTTTATTATTTATTTCTGTTGTATTTTTCTTAAAAAAAAACTTTGAGTCTTGGTTTTATCTTCAATTTTGCCATGGTATTAATATTGACCGAACCGAACTGTATTATTTACTTTGCCGCTTCTGATTTCCTGTTTGTGTCGCCCTAGCTTTCTCGTGGTGCAGTAGAAGTCAGCATTAAGCTATGCAACCGGCTAGATTTGGTGAAGTAACATTAAGACCCACCATACACACAGAGGGGATGTTTGGCATTGATCAAGATATATGTGCAAGGCATTCTGCGCTGTGTTTTTACGTACTACACACACCCGATACACACGGGGTCTTCATGCGGTTTTCCCGCACACGCAGTGGCTCAGCGCTGGACGTGAAATCTGACCCCTGCGCCTCGCGCAACCACGGTGTGTATGGTGGCTTTAAGTCTAGAGGCAAACCTTGTAGAGGAACACCGGTGGCACATAGGAATGTTTTAACTTCCACATAGAGGTGATCAAAGAGTAAATAAAATAGCAATCATCACATAGATCGCTCTTTAGGCTTTAACTTTATGTTATTAATGTTTATGATTGGAAACTCTCAAGAAATATACCATTCGACGAAAATTAAAACAAAATAATTATGATTGCTAACAATCCTGATACTAATCAGAGAGAAATAAAGCATGCATAGATCTAGTCATTCATTTAAAAATGGCCACTGTCATTTGCATTTAAAAAGTTGGACATGCTGGCTTTTTTCTTTGTTTTTGTATTTGGTATTTTATCTGCTTTTTATCTTTTTTTTTAATTCATTTTTTTTAAATTCTTAGACAGTCGGTTACGTCTTGAGGCCTTTTGCTAATTTTCACCCTCTGAATCTGTCTGTAGGGTGTTGTGAGTCTTTCTTTGTCTCCCTCTTTCTCTCAATCTATCTTTCTATCTATCGACCTTTCTATCTCTATATCTTTTTACCTATCTGTCACGCCTACTCTGATATCTCACTTCGCGTTTCTCTCTTTATTTTCTTTAATCTGTGTCGGTTCCTTCTACTTTTCTTTCTCTTCCCACCTTCTGTTTCCTTCGCCTGTTCCATCTCTCTCATTCTTCTTTCCCTCTCTCCTTCTCTCTCTGTCTCTGTCTCTCTCTTCTTTATCTCTGTCTCTCTCTCTCTCTGTCTCTGTCTGTCTGTCTCTGTCTCTGTCTGTCTCTGTCTGTCTGTCTGTCTGTCTCTCTCTCTCTCTGTCTGTCTCTGGTGTCTCTCTCTCTCTCTGGCTCTATCTCTCTGTCTCTGTTTCTCTCTCTGTCTCTCTCTCTGTCTCTCCCTCTCTCTCTCCCCTCTCTCTCTCTCTCTCTCTCTCTCTCTCTCTCTCTCTCTCTCTCTCTCTCTCTCTCTCTCTCTCTCTCTCTCCCTCTCTTTCTCGATTACTTCTATTCTGAGAAGTGTTTTTCCTCAGCCCAATCCCCGTAGGTGGTCGCTACTTCCGATCAACAGCAATCTCGCTTTCTCCCCTCCCACACTGAAGAGCGGAGCGCCTTTTGTTCCGTCTTATCTTGATGAGAATTTCGATAAATTAAAGATACCATAAGTTCCGTTAAAAAAATTGGATGATTTTCTTTTCATCCATTACAGCAGAACCACCAAGCATCGATTTTACACTAATATCGACAGTAAAGGAGAAATTCCTATGACTATTTTGACTTCTGCCACCACTGCTTCTGATTCAGGGTCCGTTTTCCTCGTTGAATAAAAAAGATTAAAATGCGTTTTAAGGGATAGAAGTACTTCTGAACTCTTTTACTGCCTCTAAATCTAGTTCAGAGTATTATAAGGGGAAAAGCTCCTGTTCATTGAAGTAAGCAGTAATCGGAATCGGAAGAAACCTTGATCTTAGTTAAACTTCAAGAGAATCGAAAAATAAAAAAAAGGTATATGTCAATAGCTTTTTGGTAAATAAATTGATCTTCCTTTCAAAATGTTTTTGAAAATCAGTGTAGAAGTCAATAGCTCCATTTAAGAAAAAAAAAATTCCCTCTTTATCGTTTTTTTACTTCTGTCAGTTTTTTAAACCTCTCTGTGGTAGTTTTAATTTTTACATAAAAATATACGCCTTCAAAAATAGCGCTCAAATTGTACATACTCATATTAAACAGGAAAAATATAAGGATGAATATAATGTTGTGGCTCTAATGGCTAAGATGATATTAACGATAAACTGTTTGTTGCAATAATGTATACGAACATATAAATTATGCTTGTGCAGAAGATAAACAAGGTAATAACTAGTATTAGTCACTGCACAAACAATAATTATATGTGAGTTGTCTTGGCGAAATAGTGGTGAAAAAACCTTTACATTTTAAAGCAGACTGAAATGATATTTTAAGCCTTCCCAATCGCTTTCGGTAAAACTGTTCGAACTCTCTTGTATTCAATTTTTTTGTACTGTTTCTATTTTGTAACGCTCAAATATAGGCTTGTGGAAGTAATGACTCTTCATTTTTTTATTATCAGTATTCTTTTTATGCATGTTAAACGACAAACCTCTTCCACTTCAAATACAATAAATGTATATCTTTTTTTTTAACCCCCAAGTTACTGTTAAAATGATAGTGTATCTGAACATAAAAGATCATATCATAGAGACAGTCATTCACCTCCATAGATATAAAAGCCCAGATAAAGAGCTGAAGTGGAGAGAAAGAGAGAGAGAGAGAGAGAAAGAGAGAGAGAGAGAGAGTGAGAGAGAGAGAGAGAGAGAGAGAGAGAGAGTAAAGAGAAAGCGTGCGAGGCAAAAATGTCAGAGGTTTAGTGAGAGTCAAGAATGCAGTCAACCCAACAAAAGAAAGGACTGAGAAATTTGGAAGAGGTGAATCCAGATATTTTGATGAAATTGAGGGAAATAAAAATTTCTTGTGGGATGCTAGGAAGCCACATTAACACGGCAAGAAATCCCTAGCAGACTTCCTACTCTATTATTATATTTTTTTACATGATGGGCGAGTTTTTCTGAAATATGCATGCCGGGCGCACCTTGGAGTTGCCTTGTTTGCCAATTAGTGCTCACTATTGTGCGTCTATAGCAACCCAAACTTCCGGAAAGGTGATCGGTCAGTGAACCACAGATCTAAGTTTTCGAGTGCTTAGCTATCAAGCGAGAAAACAATGGGAAATCCTTTTCATGCGCATTCTTAAGTTTCTATGGTTATAGTTAATTGAAAAAGAGAAATATTTATCTCGTCTGAACATGGTCTTAGAGGACTAAATGCTAGGTTTCCGGCATTAGGGTATTTAGGCTTCGTTTGTTTCACAATGTCATTGATTGATGTTACTGACAGTGGCTAAACAAAGCTACCAAAGAGGCAAAAAGCATAATCGCTTCATTATTGTCTTAACATGGTTGTTGTTACGAGTTTTTAACATCGGTGTCTGGGAACCGATGAATGCAAAGAAATAAGCGTTTTGCAAGTTTGCTGACTAATTCACTTATTACATGCGCATTGCTATAAAACTGATATATATATATATATATATATATATATATATATATATATATATATATATATATATATATATACATGCCTGTGTGTGTGCTTTCAACGATCATTCCACTCACTTTATTTAGTTATTTATTTATTTGATTTTTTTTGTTCTTGTTAGGTCTGCTTGCTTAATGTTTTTTATTACAATATTGATTGCTAGATAGAATGACACAATAATTTATTATTACTACTAATTACTAATATTTTGCGATTATTGATGGATAGATTTTCTTTTTAATTGACATATACGATATTACGAAATATATATATATATATATATATATATATATATATATATATATATATATATATATATATAATGCTAGAGAATATAATTTCGATTAAAATATCGATATATTAATATGGAATGATCTTTTCATTGATGGACTGCTTAGATGGTTGAAAGGGCACTTTGCCGATAAAAAATACAGTTGACAAGTTTATTGTTTTTTGGTTGTTTTGTTCTTGTTGTTGTTGTTGTTGTTTGTTTGTTTTGTTTTGTTTTGTTGGGTTTTTTTTTTTCAAAAAAAGGTTGTTGGTTTCATGGGATGAATTTAATGATAGGATTTCAAAGATTCTTGAAATAAAATTTTTTCCGTAGGTTTTGTATAAATTTGGGATAAGTTCATCGCTACACGCCGCCAGGTTCCTAGAAAAAGCGTTCAGAAGGATTGGGTGGACAAAGAAGCTTTTAGTTCTTCCAAAGTATTATTTATCCTTGAATGTGGGCGTCTCCACACAAACTAAATAATGGCCAGTTCATCATCCGTCAAACTGGTTGACTTAAGTTATTTTGGTATTTTCAAAATTTCTCGAGGTTGTTGGCAGTTTATTGTGACTATTAAAAGATTTCTGGTGAAAAAAAATAATATTGTGATTTCACTTAAAAGGTCAAGATAATGGCTAGATTCAAAATGTCTAAGTCATTTTGGTTCTTTTTTTTTTTTCTTTGGCATTAAAATTTTTTCCGAGTTTCCTGCCCTGATGTAATCTAACAATGTTCAATGATTGTTGTAATATCTTGCCGAATTACGAGGGAAGTTCAGTCTTTCTTTTAATAAATATCTTTTTATTATATTTATATATATATATATATATATATATATATATATATATATATATATATATATATATATATATTTCGTGTCACATACTTTCAAACAAGCCACAAATGTTCAACTAACAGCGCTCCAGATACAAACCCTAGTGGCAGCAGCTTGGGATACACGCCGGGCCCTGCAACTTGTCAGCCAAACAGAATTCACAAACAGTACTGTGTACTGTCCCTCTTGTCGGAAGAGAGTGGGGGTGGGAGGGGGGATGGGGAGAGGCAGATACAGAAAGAAAGAAAGAGAGAGATAGGGAGAAGGAGAGAGAAAGTGAGGGAAACAAATTGAGAAAAAAAAAAGAGAGAGTGAGAGAAAAAGATTGAAAGAGAGAGATAGAAAGAGATGGTAAGAGATGAAGTGAAGAAAAGGGCGCAAATAGTGACATCGAGGAGGGAAGAGATGAGTTAAAAAAAAATCAGTCGCGATAAATGAGTGGTGAAACGTGTGAGTTCTCTGCTCTTTGTCTCATTTTCTAAATTCCTTTGATGAATCATTTAAATGAAGATTAGAATATTATGCATGACATCACAAACGAAACGAAATTACATCTTTGAGATAATTTTAGTAATTAGGCTATTTGGACAATGATTTATTTTCATGAACCCTAATAATTATATTGACTACTTTGCTATAGGCTGTGTTGCTTTACTGTTGATTGCATTGTTGTTTAATGAACTCACTTAAACTTGTTGTAAGTATTGAAGCAACTTCTCAACTTGGTCACCTCGTCTCTTCTCTTTAGGGAGAGAAATAAACTCATTGTGATTCTGAACACATTCTCACTGTAAAGATCGCAGTTTGCATACCGCTTTATTTGATAGTTCTCTCTAATACATTTATCAAATTACAGATCAAACCACGTAAGATTTTCGTCGGGGTCTTTTTTTTTTTTTCTAATTTTTTTTTTTTTTTTATATAAAACAACGGGATAAATGGACCCAGAAATCAGTGATGCCTCATCCCTCCACTAAAATGAAACCTTTTGTTGAGGATCAATATATCCGATTCAAATCAGAATGCCAGAGTTTCTTGGCGGGCCTGGCATCAAGCGGGCTGGGATTATGTCACCTGGAACAACACCATCAATCTAGATCACCCACCCCTGGTCCTGGCCGTGCCGAGTCTCAGGCCGCTCACGGTTTCAGTGACCCACAGGTTACACGCTTATCTTTGTTGTTAGGCTCAAACCAAGTCCAGCTGGCAGCACAGTTTGTTGTTAAGAAATCTTCGAATATTCTTAGATCACCCCTATAGACGCCCTTTTCCCCCTCTCCGCCTTGTACCACTGTCGACTATTAGTTAGATGGAGTAGAGATTATCGGCTGGAGCACCTCTATGAAAACTAGTGAAAATAGTCCAAGATCAAATTCGACCGCCCGTTTCCTGGTTTATAGTCGCTTATTGTAAAGCAAGTTTGCTTGTCCCCCTTACTGTCCTTTTTTTTTTTTTTCTCTCTCTCATTCTAAATCACTCAACCTTATTTTGTCTGTCTGTCTGTCTGTCTGTCTGTATGTCTCTCTCTCTCTCTCTCTCTCTCTCTCTCTCTCTCTCTCTCTCTCTCTCTCTCTCTCTCTCTCTCTCTCTCTCTCTCTCTCTCTCTCTCTCTCTCTCTCTGTCTGTCTGTCTCTCTCTCTCTCTCTCTCTCTCTCTCTCTCTGTCTGTCTGTCTCTCTCTCTCTCTCTCTCTCTCTCTCTCTCTGTCTGTCTCTCTCTCTCTCTCTCTCTCTCTCTCTCTCTCTCTCTCTCTCTCTCTCTCTCTCTCTCTCTCTCTCCCTCTCTCTCTTTCACTCGCTCTCGCTCTTTCTCTTTCACTCACTCTCGCTCTTTCTCTTTCACTCTCTGTCTCGCTCTTTTAACAGAATCAGAATAGAAAAATGATATGCGCAGATCAGTTCAATTTTTTTCTCTCCTTTTTCCACTCAAATTGATGTATTCATCTCTCCAACAGCCAATACCCAATAAACCCCCTTATACATTTCAGGGAGAAAAGAACAAGAAATCCAAATTCAAACATGCAAATCAATTTTGGCTGCAAACAGGCAATTGGTAGTAATAAATGATCACCATAGACATAGTGTGGGCCATACTTGATAATGGACAACGAGGCATTAAGGAATAATCAAGCATCTTGCTGAAGCTGACTACTGCTACTAGTTCCAAGCCCTTCCCAAAAAATCTGGCACACACACACATACAGATTCACTTGCACACTGTTTTCAACATCCGGTGGCGCTGTTTGTTCAGGTTGCTCCATAATTATGTTCAGATTGATGGAGCACCTGTAACGGGGTCCGCCAGCCTCGATTTCCAGTCATTATTGCTCGTTTGTTAATTATTACTGTTAAAGATAAATGCGAAGTTCAACGAAGTAATTTATATGGAACAAAGGAAAAGAGAGAGAGAGAGAGAGAGAGAGAGAGAGAGAGAGAGAGAGAGAGACAGACAGACAGACAGACAGACAGAGAGAGAGAGAGAGAGAGAGAGAGAGAGAAAGAGAGGGGGGTGACTGAAAGAGAGAAAGTCAATGAGAGAGACACACACATAATGTCAGAGGAAAGAGACAGAGAGAGGGAGCGAGAAAGAGAGAGAAAGAAAGAAAGAGAGAGATATAAAGAGAGAGAGAAAGAAAGAGAGCGAGAGAAAGAGAAACAGAAAGAGAGAGAGAAAATGAGAGAGAAAGAGGGAGAGGGAGAGAAAGAAAGAGAGAGAGGGAGAGAGAGAGAGAGAGAGAGAGAGAGAGAGAGAGAGAGAGAGAGAGAGCGAAAGAAAGAGAAACAGAAAGAGAGAGAGAAAATCAGAGAGAAAGAGGGAGAGATGGAAAGAGAGAGAAAGAAAGAAAGAAAGAGAGACAGAGAGAGAGAAAGGAAACGAGAGAGAGAAAGAAAGAAAGAAAAGAGAGAGACAGAGAGAGAGAGAGACAGGCAGAAAGAAAGAGAGAGAGAGAGAGAGAGAGAGAGAGAGAGAGAGAGACACAGAGAGAGAGAGAATTAAAGATTGAAAACAGAGAGCGGCAAGAATTGCGATCTCGACTATGAAAATCCACAGATTTGTTACTTCCTTCATATCTATAGACAATGGCTACTGAATTATTTGAACTGGAATCTAAATCGGACCATCTTCACTAACAGTTAAGCTCTAACGTAGTTTTTAGCCCGTTCAATTTTATCATCAGGTATGAAAGGGTTTGTTTCAAAGAGATATCATTTACCTGGTCTACTTTAACGTTATATTTTGTTAAATGTCTCTTCTTTCCCCCCCCCCCCCAAAAAAAAAGTCTCCGTCTCTCTTTCTCTGTGCGTATGTGTGTGTGTGTCTCTCTCCACCACCACCCCCCCCCTCTCCCCCCTCTCTCTCATCACATATGAAAGTCTTAAATTGAATTGCCAAATCTTATAAGCACTGTGATGCAAAATAAAGCTACATCAAGATGGATTAATCACGTAAATTATTATTATATTTGAAAATTAAATGATACCAGCACAACGTCAAAAAGTTTAATGTTTGCGTCAACATGTCGTCCTTGAATATCACCCCCAGGTAGAATGACGCAGATTCCTGGACCTGTATGACGCCAGGGGCTTATCCGACAGCGACCAGAAAGAATCCAGGTAGGTCCAATTGTGGCGTAGCAATGAAATCTATGCATGATAACCCCCTCACCTCCCCCCTCCTCCCCCCCAAACCTTAACCCTAGTCCTGCGCACCCATTATATTTAAGCTCTGCCCTGACGTTAATATTCTGTCGCAGAAGTCCTGTATCATAGACGTCCCCTAAGTCTCAAACAAGGTTATCACTGTGGGAGGAACCCGCCAGCGGTACTGGTCGACTTGGCGCTTCATTAACTTCCAGACCTGGAACTTCCCTGCATGCAGTAAGAACACTGACGTAGATCAGTTGCTAAACGAGCGTTAGGACCAGTATCGTATTTAATATCAACTAAAGAGCTGCCCGGTTTCGCGGCTCGTGTGACACCGAGGTAACCCCGCTACACTGGCCATCAGTCCAATCATTGACTATCATAGTACAGAGGAGCCATTTAACTCATCTTTGCTGGTTGAAGATAAACCTGGAGACGTTTTTTTTTTTTAGAAAATACTACTGGCCCAAGTTACTAACCTCTTATCAAAGTATTTGTAGTGATCTGACATTGTTAAACATCAGGTATTATTGTTCTTGATTGTTTTTTTTTTTTTTTTCTTAAATTCTTTTTGAAACACTTGTCGTCATTCAATAGGGCTCTGCATAGGTGACAATGTCATTAAAAATGCCCCACAGTCCCCGTTTCCCGTCCACTGTTGCATTTAACTTGTGTCCCTTACCTTCGCGTGCCTCAGTCAGTTGGTATTTTACTTCATTCAGCTAACATCTTTTATCTTGGTCTTTAAGGTTCACTGGGTATTTTTCTTTTCGTTTTGCAGCCCTGCCGGTTGCCCTCTTCTAGCCTTAGTCCCCTGTCTACACCCACCTCCCCCAAATCACCCTCCCTGGTATATCTGACGTCATTTTAAACTAACGGCCATATCCCTTATCGTTTGGAATTTTCAAATGAACAAAGTCAAGATAGCTGAAGAAGAAGAAGAAGAAGAAGAAGAAGAAGAAGAAGAAGAAGAAGAAGAAGAAGAAGAAGAAGAAGAAGAAGAAGAAGAAGAAGAAGAAGAAGAAGAAGAAGAGGAGAACAGTTTGATGGAAAACAAGATAGTATGACAGATTTGTTGATGTTGAAAGATAACACCAAATTAAAAGAAAGGTAAAGACCAAAATGTAGGAGGGAACAAAACAAAAGACTTTAAAACAGGTTAAAAAAAAA
>JAWDGP010001711.1:425000-467500 GCA_033675545.1 Elysia crispata | reverse complement strand
ATATATATATATATATACATAAAAATGTCTAGCCATGTTCGATCATCAGGAACGGAATAAAATTCTTCTTACTGAGATAAAGTTGAACCAAGTCTCGTTATTTCGTTGTCGTGTCTCTCGATATATTGAATACTTCTTTAATTTCATTGTCTTTCCTGTGTTATCTTGTAAAATGTAGCGAGACTAAAGTCAACCATAGCTGGCTCGGTGGAGAGCGGCGGACGGGAACTATCCAGTTGACCCCGCGTGATTTTATTTCCCAAACGAGCTCCACAACAGAACTTTTAGAAAATCCCCGCCATAGTGCTCTCTGAACACAGAAGAGTGGTTGAACGTGCCGTCCGCAGAGGATAGACCAATGAGAGGCGCTTTAGTGCCAGCAAACGATAATAGTAACGTTCAGATTAAAAAGCAGTCCTCTCCCCTCTTTTACCGCGGAGTTAAAAAGTTAGGCATAGAGAGTAGTTATAAATCTCACAGGTAGAAAATGTTTGATGTGTTCGTTATTTTGCATGACTCGACTCCTGGTATTGTTGGTGATCTTAAAATAAGATGATTTTTTTTTTCCATCTTAGTGAAAAGATTTATGACCGTTATATACATCTTAATCCTTTATTTCTAATTTTATGTTTTCTCATACTTTCTTCTTCCTATGATAATTATTATTATTATTATTATTATTATTATTATTATTATTATTATTATTATTATTATTATTATTATTATTATTATTATTATTATTACTCTTATTATGATTCTTATCATTAATTTTATTATATTACTTTTATTATTATCACCACAGTCATTACTTCCGTTAGAAGAACAAAAAGAAATAGTAGCGTGTTATAAGGGGTAGTAGTAGTAGTAGTAGTAGTAGTAGTAGTAGTAGTAGTAGTAGTAGTAGTAGTAGTAGTAGTAGTAGAAAAAAAAGTATTAGTAGTAGTAGTAGTAGTAGTAGTAGTAGTCGTAGTAGTAGTAGTGGTAAGTGTAGGAGTAGTAGCAGTAGTAGTAGTAGTAGTAGTAGTAGTAGTAGTAGTAGTAGTAGTAGTAGTAGTAGTAGTAGTAGTAGTAGTAGTAGTAGTAGTAGTAGTAGTAGTAGTAGTATAAGCAGCAACAGCAGTAGTAGTAGTAGTAGTAGTAGTAGTAGTAGTAGTAGTAGTAGTAGTAGTAGTAGTAGTAGTAGTAGTAGTAGTAGTAGTAGAACTACGATCAGTAAAAGGTGTAATAACTTAATAGAAAAGAAGAAAAATCAAAAACCTAGACCAAACTCAAGACAGAATAATATGTCTTAATCGGTCTTATAATAGAGGACAAACGTATGAACGAAGAAAATACCATCATCTCATTTCGGTTCCATCACTTTGATAAGCTGCTCTTTAGCTAAATGCCTCGAATTTTGTAAGCGCCCAGTAGCATCTTTATATCCTTAGTTCTGGTCATGACAGTCCCGTTGATTGATTGCCTTGTCTTTTGTAACAATTATATAATGGCAGCAGTAATTGTGGTAAATTTTAACATTAGCAGCATTAATACCTATAGTATTTGTAGCTTTAATGTAGTGTTTGTATCAGCAGCAGCAGAAGAAGAATGGTAGTAGTAATAGTAGTAGTAGTAGTAGTAGTAGTAGTAGTAGTAGTAGTAGTAGTAGTAGTAGTAGTAGTAGTAGTAGTAGTAGTAGTAGTAGTAGTAGTAGTAGTAGTAGTAGTAGTAGTAGTAGTAGTAGTAGTAGTAGTAGTAGTAGTAGTTGTAGTAGTAGTAGTAGTAGTAGTAGTAGTAGTAGTAGTAGTAGTAGTAGTAGTAGTAGTAGTAGTAGTAGTAGTAGTAGTAGTAGTAGTAGTAGTAGTAGTAGTAGTAGTAGTAGTAGTAGTAGTAGTAGTAGTAGTAGTAGTAGTAGTAACAGTAGTAGTAATAATAATAGAAGCAGTAGTGGTAGAATTAGTAGTTGAAGTATCGAAACCGAATTTCTTTTGCTTTTTATTGTCTTTTTTTCCTATATTAAGTTGTATTCTTTTACCTGTGTCTTTTTAACCATGTAAAGGTTGATTTTATAACATTTCCTGGAATCTAATTTTTCTAGAATCTTTTACTTTCATGTTTGTTTCCTTGATTTAGATAATTATATAGACTCAATATAATACGAGAAATTAATGATAATCAAAAAAAGAAGAAAAAAACATTGTAAGAAGAGAGCAAAATTTGCTGCATTTGCAATTAAATGGAAAAAAGAAAAAGAAAAAAAAAGAAATATTCTATAATTTTTTTTCTTGAACGTTCTAATGTTGTTCACAACGGTGTAATCCAATTATACTGCCCTATCGATCTGTCATAATTCTGTGTTAATCAGGCCGTGTTAAAGGGTATTTCTCTCAAATGTGTGTGATAAATGTTGTGTGTTTAGTGAGCGAGCTATTATCTTTCCCAGATATGGCAAAGGTTAGGATCGAAAGGCTAGATCTGCTCTAGAACCGTACGAGGCATCGGTTCATACCGCTCACTCTCACAGGGCTCCTGGCGCCGACAGTTCACTAACCTGATTTACATTCACTTTCTTTAAATCCTAAGAAATTTGCGTGTCTTTGGGAGAGGAGGAAAAAAAATTAAAGAAAGGAATTAATGATCTGCAGACTTTTAAAGAAACAAACATTTGCTGAGTTGCACTCGAGGAGGAAAAAAATCTGGTTTTTTGATTATTATTTTTTTCCATGTAACGGTCGCCGGTGCTGTGGAAGGAGTATGGTAAAGAAATTTCTTGTTAGGGACTAAACATTTTCATACAAAGCCGGTAGGTGAGTATAATAAGTATATTTTCAATGCTTGAATATTCCCATTGTTTTGTTAATTCTTATTTTTTTCTATTTTTGTTATTATTCCGTCTTAAAGTTACTTATTCCGATATCAAATCTAAAACAACGCGATAAAAAGTTGAATATTTGAAAATGTAACAAACTTTTGCATTATACATATAAATATATGCTTCATTTAACTTTGTATACGGCAGTGTTAAAATATAAGTGGTTACATAAAATGAGACACACAGTCATAATAAGTATATTTGTGTTTGATTAATTTTCATTGCTTAAATATTCCTCTTGTTTTGTTAATTCTTATTTTTTTCTATTTTTCTTATCATTCCGTCTTAAAGTTACTTATTGCGATAGCAATAAAAGGTTGAATATTTGAAAATTTAACAAACTTTTGCATTATACCTATAAATATATGCTTCATTTAACTTTGTATACAGCAGTGTTAACATATAAGTGGTTACATAATTGAGGCACACAGTCATCATGTTTTAGGTTCTTGATACACTAGTGTCTAGCGGTGCTCAATCCTTTTGTGCAAGAGTCTGATTAAGGTGTCTCCTATTTGACTTTTCTTACAGTCGCCTTGTTTTAATTCGAACATTCGCTCTTAACACTCATCAAATTCTAATAGTATACTCGTTAAATTTTCTATTACAAAAGAGATTACCTAAACTCTCATTTCTTTCAAATAATTTGCAAGATTGTCCGAATCTCATTTCGTTGCCAAAAAAAAAAAAAGAAAATAAAAAATAAAAGTTTCACGATGTGATAATAGTAACACATGAAGATTTTTTTTTTTACATTCTCAGTTTTTTTTTCCTTTATTTATTTCATGTTTTTAAGCTTAGGCTGCGTTTTTCTCTTTTCATTTTTATTTGTTTTAGCGGGAGAGGGCGGTGGGTTTGGGTCTTAATTGATTTATAATACTCATTTCACGAATTCTGTTTTACTAACATACAAAAATTTCTTAATCAGTTGACATTTTGCATTTTGTGTAGAACATTACGCATCCATTTTAATTTATGCAATTTAATTTATTCTCTTCCCCATACTCTACACATATCTTACAACAAGGATTTTATCACAGCTTAACTCGAACGTGAAACCTTTTCAATTCATTCTTTGAGACAAGAAAAAAAAACAACGAATATCTGATAATTATGATAGTACTTAGAATTAATGAATTATTGATGCTGAAAAAAAAAAATTAAACTTTATATGATAAGCACAATAACAAGTAGTAATAATAATAATAATAATAATAATAATAATAATAATAATAATAATAATTAATAATAATAATAATAATGATGATGATGATGATGATGATAATAATAATAATAATAATAATAATAATAATAATAATAATAATAATAATAATAATAATAATAATAATAATAATAATAATAATAATGATGATGATGATGATGATGATGATGATTATACTAATATTTATATAATTGATTATTATAATAGGAATAATTAAAAGGATTCTAATAATTATAAAAACTTGAACTATAAACTATAAAGTAGGAGATAAAAAATAATAATCATAATGAAGATAATCATGAAAATTAGAAAAATTCTCGTATGAGCACGACCCGAGAGCTTATTCACTTATTCGCACAATCGGTTTGGTGTTGCCCAGACAGTTGATTGGGTCAAAGTTTGTCTCAGACAAAAATACATAAATTTTGTCTTTGTATACTTATTTAAACAAAATACAACGAGACAAAAAATAGTTTTATTCAATCGCAGGTTGGTGTCTATAAAAAGATGAAACTTCTAATCAAACTTTTTAAGTTGCAAAAATAAAAATATGTTTTTTTTCATAACCATAAATCTGACAAACATAATTTTTTTTACAACTTAACTTTAAGTTAATAATTATACACCAGCGTGGACTAAATAAATAGTTTGATTAGAAGTTCCATTTTTGTTTTAAATCATAACGTGTAAAAAATAATAATGACCTTGTGCGGTAGTCATTTATATTCATACTGTTTGGTTAGAAAAATCATCGTGTGGTCTTTCTTTTATTCAATTCTGCAAATCTGAAAAAAAAAATGCAAGGAACATGAAAACCTGCATGTATTATAAATTTGGTTTGTGACCTTTGTGACTCAACGAAATGGCAAATCAATAGGGGTAAACATAGAGATTGCAGACAGATGCAATTAATCTATGAGATAAGAATTTCGATGAGTTGACATTAATATAATCTTGCCCTAATATTTACATTTGATGACTTTCCACTCAGCCAAACGCGAGGTAGCTGTGTTTAGAGTCTCCATTTTCAAGCTCTGCCTTTCAGGTATGATTTAGTTCCTGTAGATGGGTGTTACGCCTTTTTATAATTATGATTTTATGGTTTGTCTTTCGCCTTAAACCTGCCTTCTGAAAATACCGCTTTGCCTTTGTGCAAGACCCTGTGCTAGGCTTACAGTATAGTTATAGAGTAGAGTATAATTATATAGAAGACAAAACACAGAAACGCGGTATTACAACCGGGTAGGGAAATAAGGAAGACGCGAGAGTACGCTCACCCACTTAGACCTGCCACAGGAATTGATTGGCTCACTGTTAAGGACTGAGAATAGAGTGTGGTAGTAAAAAATCAACCGCTCAATCATTTTACCAATCTTTCATTGTAAGATAGATATCCTCAACTCATATTTAAGAACAACTTTCAAATTTTTCTTTGAAAATCAACCCATAAATTTTAAACGAAGTTTATCATTCTAACGTGCATAAAAGGCGAAAACAATTCTAGAAGTTACAATCGGTGTAAACATGACAAACATTCGAAACTACAAGCATTACAGGCGCTCAGAACTACAAAAACAGGCAAATCATCTAGCACTATTATGTTTATACTAGAATGATAGCATGGTCCGTGTATTTTTTTTTTTTTTGTTTTGTTTTTTTAGGTTTCCTTAAACTTTTTTTTCGGAAAATAACGTTTAACTATAAACGAGATGTTTTCTTAGTTTTTGTTGAATAACTTTTAATATATTATTAGTTTTTGAATATAACATGGCGTGGATCAAGCTTATATTGAAACAAACTTGATTTCATCGTACAGAAAAATGAAGAGGAGAGAGAGAGAGAGAGAGAGAGAGAGAGAGAGAGAGAGAGAGAGAGAGAGTTAGAGAGAAAGACAGAAAGAGAGAGACAGATAAAAAGAGAGAGAAAGAGAGAGAGAGAGAGAGAGAGAGAGAGAGAGAGAGAGAGAGAGAGAGAGAGAGAGAGAGAGAGAGAGAGAGAGCAATCTTTGTCGAAGAAGAACAAACTCCGCATCAGTAAGAGATAGTCATCATCAAGAGTTGCTTTACAACTAAATAAACTACAGAACCTTGAGAGTTTCGATTTTCTAATTTTCGACAGGTAAGGATTCTATTATTAATGAAGTAGATCTAGATATCTTAGACAAAAAAGTAAAGCAAATCTAGGCCTTTTTCTTCCCGCAGCTCTCGTTTGGTTTATCTCTCTACTGAGATCATTATTCATATATTAAGCTAAGGTGCTGTTTGGTTTATCTCTCTACTGAGATCATTATTCATATATTAAGCTAAGGTGCTGTTTGGTTTATCTCTCTACTGAGATCATTATTCATATATTAAGCTAAGGTGCTGTTTGGTTTATCTCTCTACTGAGATCATTATTCATATATTAAGCTAAGGTGCTGTTTGGTTTATCTCTCTACTGAGATCATTATTCATATATTAAGCTAAGGTGCTGTTTGGTTTATCTCTCTACTGAGATCATTATTCATATATTAAGCTAAGGTGCTGTTTGGTTTATCTCTCTACTGAGATCATTATTCATATATTAAGCTAAGGTGCTGTTGCGACCCACAGCAGATTTAATGCAGTGCGCACGCTTATGTGGTGTAAATGTGTTCCGTAAAAACATTTTGAAAATTTCATAGTTAAAAATCTATTTTTTGTCAAATATTTTTATTTATAACTATGATCCATCGGCCCATGTCCGATTTAAAATTGTGAGCTGGATAAGTCTAGAACATTTTACAGCCTAAACTGATATCTTTTTCAAGGCTTTTCTTCACCATAATTATTTGATACTGATATTTGCAGTTTAAAATTTAGTAAGCTTAAATCCTTCATATTTAATGGTTTTGGACGTGATAGCGCACAAAGAAGGCGCAATGGATTTGTATAATTTAATTTAAAAAACAAGAAATAGCATTTTACTTTGTTTGGTTGTTGTTTTTTGGGATAACATTAAACTTGAGAAAGTTAAAACCTGTTATGTAACAAAAAATATGCTGAGGACGTGTTTAATTAAGTTGCTTTATGTATATTCCCAATTAAGAATTAATTTAAGGAAAAAAAAAAGCTTCAGTGTTTCAAATTATTGCTATATAATCAATATGGCCACCGTTTCCATGGCAACCGATATATAAATGAAGCCTTTCTTAAATCGTTGGAATTATAACTGAGTAGTGTATTTCAATAATTATAGGTGATTTGAAAAAAAGGATTCATAATAACGTATAGTTTTTGCGATACTGTTAGATAAATATATTCAACTGAGGCCAAAACCTGCTCTTAAGAACAGTTTGAGTCAAACTTTACTGTCGCAAAGAGATTCCCCTTTTCGATCCCAAATTGTTGGTTACAGTATCACAATTATAGGGCATTTGAAACTCTCCATCTATTCTTTGACGACGTAACTTGTTACAAAGACACTTGAGGGTTTTCCCTAGTGGGTGAAGATCATATTCTTCCACACTGGAAGTTGAGGATTTGTTATAATCTTTGATGTTTGGATTTGTCCACGCCGACAGTTGTGGGCTTGTCATAATCTTTGATGTTTGTTCTTGTCCACACCGATAGTTGACTGTCTATCATAATCTTTCATGTTTGTACTTGTCCACACCGACAGTTGAGAGTCAGGCATAATCTTTTATGTTTGTATTTGTCCGCACCGACATTGAGGGTCTGTCATAATCTTTGATGTTTGTACTTGTCCATACCAACAGTTGAGGGTTTGTCAGAATCTTTGATGGTCATACTAAAACATACTAACGGGTGTGGGTTCGTCATGATTTTGATGTCATAGTGCTCCATATTAACGGATGAAGGTCTGTCATATTTGATGATGTTCATACTTGTCTATATTTATGACAGAGGGTCTGTAATAATCTTTGATGTTTATACTTCTCCACACTAACAGCTTAAGCCCGTAACTCATCTTTGATAACCATACTTGTTCATAGAAAATACAGAGGGTATGTCACAATAGTTGATGTTCATATTCGACCACACTAAATATCGACGGCCTGTCATGATCTTTGATGTTTGTACTTGTCCACATGGACAGCTGAGGGTATGACATAATCTTTGATGTTTGTACTTGTCCACACGGACAGCTAAGGGTATGACATAATCTTTCATATTTGTACTTGTCCAGACCGACTGTTGAATTTTTTTCATCATCTTCTTGTCCAGACCGACAGTTGAGGATCTGATATAATCTTTGATTTTTGTACTTGTTCACATCGACATTTGAGGGTTTGTCATAACCTTTGATGTTCATACTTGTCCACACCTACAATCGAGGGTTTGTCATAATCTTTGATGCTCATACTTGTCCACACCGAAAGCTCAGGGTTTGTCATAATCTTGATGTACATACTTGTGAACACTGAAAGTTGAGGGTTTATCATAATCTTTGATGTTTGTACTTGTCCACACCGACAGTTGAGGTTTTGTCATAATCGTTGATGTTTGTACTTTTCCCCACCGACACTTGAGGGTCTGTCATAATCTTTGATGTTCATACTTGTCCACACCGATAATTGAGGGTCTGTCATAATCTTTGATGTTTGTACTTTTCCCCACCGACACTTGAGGGTCTGTCATAATCTTTGATGTTTGTACTTGTCCACACCGACACTTGAGGGTCTATCATAATCTTTGATGTTTGTACTTTTCCACACCGACACTTGAAGGTCTGTCATAATCTTTGATGTTTGTACTTGTCCACAACGACAGTTGAGGATTTGTCATAATTTTTGATGTTCATACTAAAACATATTAAGAGTTGTGGGTCTGTCATATTAGATGATGTCCATACAAACAACTAAGGATCTCTCATAGTCGTTGATAGCCATGCTTGTCCACAATAACAGCTGAGGTTTTATCATAGTCTTTGATGGTCATGCTTTTCCACAATGACAGCTAAGGTTTTATCATAGTCTTTGATGGTCATGCTTGTCCACAATAACAGCTAAGGTTTTATCATAGTCTTTGATGGTCATGCTTGTCCACAATAACAGCTGAGGTTTTATCATAGTCTTTGATGGTCATGCTTGTCCACAATAACAGCTAAGGTTTTATCATAGTCTTTGATGGTCATGCTTGTCCACAATAACAGCTGAGGTTTTATCATAGTCTTTGATGGTCATGCTTGTCCACAATAACAGCTGAGGTTTTATCATAGTCTTTGATGGTCATGCTTGTCCACAATAACAGCTGAGGTTTTATCATAGTCTTTGATGGTCATGCTTGTCCACAATAACAGCTGAGGTTTTATCATAGTCTTTGATGGTCATGCTTGTCCACAATAACAGCTGAGGTTTTATCATAGTCTTTGATGGTCATGCTTGTCCACAATAACAGCTGAGGTTTTATCATAGTCTTTGATGGTCATGCTTGTCCACAATAACAGCTGAGGTTTTATCATAGTCTTTGATGGTCATGCTTGTCCACAATAACAGCTGAGGTTTTATCATAGTCTTTGATGGTCATGCTTGTCCACAATAACAGCTGAGGTTTTATCATAGTCTTTGATGGTCATGCTTGTCCACAATAACAGCTGAGGTTTTATCATAGTCTTTGATGGTCATGCTTGTCCACAATAACAGCTGAGGTTTTATCATAGTCTTTGATGGTCATGCTTGTCCACAATAACAGCTGAGGTTTTATCATAGTCTTTGATGGTCATGCTTGCCTCTCATATTTAGTTTATTATTTGGATCAGTTTGGTGCTTCTAAACAAAGTTCACATTTAGTTAAATTATATTACTGCTGAGTAATTAGAACAAATCTATAGCCCTGAGAAAAAGAAAATCTGATAGGAATAAACATTATGGTCTAAAGTGAGATGTTTACGATCTTTACATTTTTTCTAAGTTTCTGATAAAACTTAAAAAGACAAAGAGTAGAAGGGGAAAAAAACTTACAAAATCGTAACAAAACCTAGCTCGGGATACGCCACCGTTTTCTTTAAATTTTTGTCAACATTTCAAATGTGAGTGAGAATCAAGCTGTGTAATAGCACTGGTTCTAAACAAATTTCTGACAGTGGGCTAAATAAGGTAAGAATTTATCACAAACATAGTCAGTATCGATAAATTTTGTAGAAAAATAAAACTGCCCCCGGACTAAAAATAGTTAAATGACGTTTCTTTCTCAAAGCACTTAGGTTTCCTGCGAATGGTTTTCCTAATGGTTGAGATAAAAATAAACGATATAAAGGCAGATGTGTCCAAATAAGCTTGTAGAAAGTTTCATAGTTATTTGAAAAAATCGATTTGCGACTTCAAAGAGAAAAAAAACAGAGACAGTTCTCACAACCTGGAATCGGAGCACAGAAGAAAGAAAAATAGAAAAATAAAGAAGTGTAGACATCAAAGAAATGGTGGGTATTGCGAGAAATACCACAGCTAGTTAATAGCTGGATACATGAAAAGATTTCATCATTAACAGAAAGAGGGTTAGAAAGATGGCCAGATAGACAGATACTTGTGGATAGACAGATGTAGAGATGGACAATTAAATTGGATGATAGAATGATAGTTGGATGAGTGGAGTGATAGAATGATAGACAGGTCTAAATAATTTATACAAAATGAAACTCACACGTATATCGATACCTAAATGGATAAAACATTGAATTGATAAAACAGAAAGATAAAAAAGATAGATAAAATATTGAAATTATCGGCAAACTATCTTGTTTTTAGTTTGTTCGCTTGTTTGACTGTTGGCTGAAGCAGTTCCACACCTTCGTTGCAAATTAAATAAGTCCTCGTTGAGCAGAGCGGAATAAAAAAAAAGATGAGACCCCAGAATCAATGTCCCAGTTTGTGATGGTCGATCGCGAGAATAAAGTCCGTATGGATTTCAAGATTTTTGATACTTCCTCATCAATACGTTTGAGATATCAACAAAGATTTCTAAAAAAGTAAAATGGAGAGGGCTTTGGTTATAAGGGCTGTATTCAAATGCCTCTTTAGGAGATGTGTCCACTCGAACGAGGCTAAATCAAAGTCAGTCAATCCGGCCACCATCGCAATCGACTACAGTTTACCTCCCCTTGAAGCGAAAGGCAGGCTTCCCGCCCCCCCCTATTAATAGGCATGCTGGTCTTAACTCCGTCACTCTCTTAGGAGTTCTTATTATCAGCTTCCTAGTTTTTCTGGGGTTTTTTTTTTTGTTTGGTCAAGTCACGTCACGAGGACAAGCCCGATCTCTCTATATCCCTTTCCCCCCTTTCAAACCATCGGATAAATGGCTGTTCCTCAAGTACTCGCCGCCATATTTCATATTTTGATAAAATTAACGTTCAACGCCCACCTATCAAAGTGCATTGTTACTAAGTATGTCACAGGCTAGTTAGATCAAAAGAATTATTGTCGTCTACGTCTGGAACTCTTGTTTTGACATCCACCAACGAGTTGTTTCCCTTTATTTATGGCTGTACTGTGGATAATGAAATCATCACGACAAGTGAGATGAAAGATTGATGGAATGATTTTTAGGTCAATCCCTCCCTTACTGCCTCTTAAAAGCATCCTGATGAATATCTCCATGTACTTTTCTACAGTGACTGAATATCCAGCTAGTGATATTGGTGAGAATTCGGAGTCGCACCGGAGAAATCGAGGCTTAATACAGAGTTTTGCTAGAAATATCATGATATTTACAGCAATTATTATTGTCATGTTGAAGACATTTAGCTTAGTGCTTAAGGTCTGAAGTAGGCAGGGTTTTTACAGAAATGAATTAGTTGGAGTCTAGTATTTGCCTAAGTGTTTGGAACTAAACATAACAATTCGACAATAGCAATTTGATTTTTGAGATACTCTTGTTTTTTTCTTCCAGTCTAAAACCGGAAACAAGAACTTTTAACTCAATAATTAGCAGCTCTACGAGAAAGAAACAATAAAGTGAGGAGAATTTTCTCTATGAACGCATTTTCTACAACTTAAGCTTTACATGTGAGGAATGTTATAACCCCCCTTCACACATACACCAAAAAATGAACAAGGAAAAAAAAACAATAATTTATTTATGGAAGTGATATAAAATGATTTCTTTGCTATGCCCACACGGGCACTATAATTTCTGTTCGAGATGAGGCACAGCATCTTAGTAAAAAAAAACTGAATTCGATTGAATTCATAGGACATAAAAAACTAGAGAAGATTTTGGGGAGCTCTTTCTGCATGTTCTGATGATGCACGACATCCAAGATTCTAAATAGAGTTCCTGTTATTTGCTTCGCTTGGTGAAAATATATAGAGGCTACTCCGATAAGTTGATTAGTTGATTAATTTTGTTAGCTGCGTGTGTTGCTTATAATAGCCTAGCTGTTAATATCACCATAAGTTATGATCAATTCCAGGTTAACTTCCCTGTTCAAGCTTATTATCTGCTGTTCTTGAAATTAAAAAAAAAAATATATATATATATACATGATCACACTTCTCCATGCCACATGCACCGCTCTTAGATCTCGTAGCCAATTCGAGTCTTAGATATGTTTCTAATTTAGTTTAGACTATTAGCTAAATTCTTCGAAATTGCATTTTAAATTTCTTTTTTTTTCCGTCACAATTTCGAAATTGGATAGAATAAGGTCAGTAGATAAAATATTTATTTGAACATAAGATCTTTGACAAGAACTTGCTTTTTGCTGTTTTAACATCTGCACTAAAGATTTTGTACTCAGAGGAGTGTCGATTGGGTGAGATCTAGTCCAAGTGTGTGAGGACGATGATGATTATAATAATAATAATAATAATAATAATAATAATAATAATAACAATGATAATAATAATAATAATGATAATAATAATAATAATAATAATAATAATAATAATAATAATAATAATAATAATAATAATAATAATAATAATAATAATAATAATAATAATAATAATAATAATGATATTTGCCGATTACCGCAGACGTTGCCGATATAGAGGTGGATATGTGGCTAAACATGTTTCCTATGAAACCTGTAGAAATTTTATGGCAAGTTCGATCTTTGGCGCCACACAACCACAATAAAGATTTCAAAAAGAGTTACACTTCGTAGTGCTTTCCTAGTTAAAGGGCGTGAACTTTGCTCAGCAGCCAGGGTTTCTTAGAAAATAAACTAAATGTTATTTCTGAATTGTTTATCTGCTCACACTTGTGGATTTCATGAATCTTTCTTTCTTCTTCTGAAAATTGACCCATTTCTCAGGGCAGGGCTTTTGATTGGATTAGGTTGCCCAGGACAGAGTTATTGCTGTGTTTCCCAACAAGGCTAAAATACCAATGACCGTAGGGTTATAGCTGTGTTAGATACAGGGAGCTTTTCTTTGGCTCGAGCCCACATCGAGAGTAGGTAGATTGTAGGTTGTTTCAGGCCTAATCTTTTTAGTTACGCTGTCATCGATCCCCGTGTGTGTATGTGTGTGACTTTGAAGAAGCATCCTCTTGATTTGGCGTTATTTTGCGTGTCCAAGTTGTTTTACCCACGGTCGGGTTTTTCAAAATTTTCTCATGTTGCTCTGCACTTATTATCGCAATACAAAAAAACTTTCTCTAAGACACTTTGAAAACTTGGAAACTTCAAAGAGAACTTTGGTCTTGGTTTAGACAGTGTGATTGACACTCAGTTTTCTCATTTATTTGGTTGAAATCAATCGCTTCACTCGTTTAAACTGCCGATTTAATTTTGTTCCTAGAAGTTGTTGTCCTTCAATTTGTACGCGACTTGTTGTCATAGTATGATACTGGAAACTTGTTAAAAAGTTTTGTTAGACTCGCAACAAGTACTTGCAGTATCTAGGTTAATTTTTAGCATTATAGATCTCTGGCTAACAGGTACAGAAAATGTCGTTCAACTCACCATACCGCCAACATTGAAGAAGGTCGGTAAAGCACAACTTGTAACTGTATTGATTTCCATCAATTCTGTGAAGAATTTAGCCCTGTTTAACTAGGCTTGTATGGAGTCCGGCGAGTACAGAGGTCAGCTGCTGGCTGGTGGATGTCCAGTCCCAATTTATTTATGAAGTTTCTAAAATATTCAAAATTGAGGAGACTTAATTAGATATTCAGTTATTGACCCAATATACTGCATATTTATTTTTGGCATCCCTGCAGGAATTTATAATCTTCTGCTAGACGACTAGGGTAATCTGAAAATGGACATAGATGGTGCAGAATTAACTCATTTCCCTTATTACTATTTTTTTATTTTGGTTGTTGTGCAGATCGCACTCCCCCCCCCCCCGTGTTGTCTTCTTTTTTGGTCAATGTTAATCACTGTTGACTTGGCAGAATTGATAGCACTAGAGCTGTATCGTTTATATATTGCAGAAATACCCCTGCTTCTGAGTCCCTTTTTCCCACATGACAAAATGTTATAAGACAAAAAGCTATAGGTCAAGTAGGGCAGGCACCACTTAGATTTGAATTTGTCCACTTTCTTTTGTTATTGCAAATTTTTTTGTGTGTGTTTGTTCCGTTTTGGTCTGAGCAGCTGACTTTTGTATGTGCAAAGTATCAAACCTTAGAAGATGATAATTGGTAGAACTTTAGGTTCCAAGCTTGCAAAGCAAAGTTCAGTAAAACATTTAACAAACCACAAGAAAACCAGAGCTATGTGAGGAGATTCACATACGAGTTGATATAAAAATTTTTCTTGACGTTTAAGAAATGAGCAGACGTTTCGGGCACGATTTTAGAAAATAATTACAACCTTAACATAACTGCTTGCAGAAAATTAGATGAATCGGCGAAAAGTAGATCGGTTCTTGAAAGGGCAAAAATTTCTTTTAAACTTTTAAATTTTTTCAATCGCTTCATCCTAAACACTACGCAATAAATGTAAATTTTTTATAATAATTCTTTATTCTTAGATTCTTCCCAAATACTTACCGACTTTGTCTGTAATCGACATTTACAAGCTTGGTATTTCTCTTACCTTATTGTCCCAGTCTCTTACCTTTTTTGCTCCAGTAAAGGCTAATTCCACAGACTTTTCTGTTAAACTGATTTTAATTGACGCCTTCTGGTGTTCTATACACTTGAACTTCTACAGCAGATATTGATGTTTTTTTATCGTGCGATCCTGCTTCTTTCATCTACAGCTGAAGATAACAGCTCGATAGAAAATCGGCGTGAGATACACGGAGGAGCTGGTGGGTAGATTTCTTGTTTAAGAAATACAAAAACATTGTTTACTGTACTTAGTTCTGGCCAACTGCATTTCAATTTATATGTATGTTGGACAACAAAATTTCATAGTTGGAGAAAATTTATAAAAAGAGCTTCAGGGGATTCATTTTTGTTCAACTCTATTAAAATTGTTTTAAAAACAAATCATCGAAACATAGATGGCACCTAGAAGCTGTAACTTCAGATCGCTGCTGCACTTATTTGGGTCTAAGGGATGATTTGGACTCTTCGTTCAGATATTTCGGTGCTTGATTTTTTTGTCTTTGGAAATAATTGTCGACCACCAAATGTGATTTGTGCAATCCGGGTCAATACTGTTTCAGCCATGTTTTTGTTTTTTTTCCAGGGCAGTCTGGTTTTCAGCCGTTCCGCGGCCGCCTTTGAAGAAATATCATTGCAAGTTTTATAACATTGAAATCTTCGCTCTTTCACTCTACCTGTCGATCGCGATTCATCTCTCTTTAACTCTTTATGTCTGTACTCTTACCTCAATTCGCACCCTCTCATGCTATTTCTTAATTTATTCCTTTTTCTGTCATCCATAATCGTTTTTTTTTTTTCCTCCTGTCACGTTGCTCCGGCATTTTGTATGTTTTACATATCCCGTTTTATCTCTCCTTTCTTTTCGCGTCTTTTTTTCCTCCCTCTCTCCCTCTCAGTCTCCTATCCTCCTGTCAATATCTTTTCTCCTCTTGTTTTAACCTTCATTTTTCATTTTAATTCCAGCTTTCCTTGGTCCTCAACTGTTTTTTTAAATTACACTTTTAACAGCGATATATTTGCTATTGTGGGCAAAAAACATGTCAGGCGTGTATCTGGTTTGGATGAAATTTTATTTCTAAAGATCGTGCCCATCAAAAAAAAAAAAAAACATTGGAAAAAGAAAAGATTCTTGAAGTCTAAAAATCAAAGGGAACCTCTTGCGATATATTTCCATAGTGACCTGTAAAACTTTTCATCGTCGATTCCTCTTAAAGATTAGTGCTTGTTGCAGTATAGCAGTCCTCAATGATTGAACAAGTTGCATTTGTACGGTAAGGGTATTTAGATGCATTGATGAACCTCAGTTTTATAATATTAACAAAATTCAAAAAGAGTGTTGTCTGTCTGTACAGAGTGTATCCGTGTGAATGTGTATGCATGTGTGTGATTTATGGGTGGAGCGAGATGTGTATGCAAGTGTGGGATTGATGGGTGGAGCGAGATGTGTCTGCATGTGTATGATTTATGGGTGGAGCGAGATGTCTATGCATGTGTATGATTTATGAGTGGAGCGAGATGTGTATGCATGTGTATGATTTATGGATGGAGCGAGATGTGTATGCATGTGTATGATTTATGGGTGAAGCGATATGTGGATGCATGTGTGTGTTTTATGGGTGGAGCGAGATGTGTATACATATGCATGATTTATGGGTGGAGCGAGATGTGTGTGCATGTGTATGATTTATGGATGGAGCGAGATGTGTATGCATGTGTATGATTTATGGATGGAGCGAGATGTGTGTGCATGTGTATGATTTATGGATGGAGCGAGATGTGTGTGCATGTGTATGATTTATGGATGGAGCGAGATGTGGATGCATGTGTATGATTTATGGATGGAGCGAGATGTGTGTGCATGTGTATGATTTATGGATGGAGCGAGATGTGTGTGCATGTGTATGATTTATGGATGGAGCGAGATGTGTGTGCATGTGTATGATTTATGGATGGAGCGAGATGTGGATGCATGTGTATGATTTATGGATGGAGCGAGATGTGTATGCATGTGCATGATTTATGGATGGAGCGAGATGTGTGTGCATGTGTATGATTTATGGATGGAGCGAGATGTGTATGCATGTGTATGATTTATGGGTGAAGCGATATGTGGATGCATGTGTGTGTTTTATGGGTGGAGCGAGATGTGTATACATATGCATGATTTATGGGTGGAGCGAGATGTGTGTGCATGTGTATGATTTATGGATGGAGCGAGATGTGTGTGCATGTGTATGATTTATGGATGGAGCGAGATGTGTGTGCATGTGTATGATTTATGGATGGAGCGAGATGTGGATGCATGTGTATGATTTATGGGTGAAGCGATATGTGGATGCATGTGTGTGTTTTATGGGTGGAGCGAGATGTGTATACATATGCATGATTTATGGATGGAGCGAGATGTGTATGCATGTGTATGATTTATGGATGGAGCGAGATGTGTGTGCATGTGTATGATTTATGGATGGAGCGAGATGTGTGTGCATGTGTATGATTTATGGATGGAGCGAGATGTGGATGCATGTGTATGATTTATGGATGGAGCGAGATGTGTGTGCATGTGTATGATTTATGGATGGAGCGAGATGTGTGTGCATGTGTATGATTTATGGATGGAGCGAGATGTGTGTGCATGTGTATGATTTATGGATGGAGCGAGATGTGTATGCATGTGTATGATTTATGGATGGAGCGAGATGTGTGTGCATGTGTATGATTTATGGATGGAGCGAGATGTGTGTGCATGTGTATGATTTATGGATGGAGCGAGATGTGGATGCATGTGTATGATTTATGGATGGAGCGAGATGTGTGTGCATGTGTATGATTTATGGATGGAGCGAGATGTGTGTGCATGTGTATGATTTATGGATGGAGCGAGATGTGTGTGCATGTGTATGATTTATGGATGGAGCGAGATGTGGATGCATGTGTATGATTTATGGATGGAGCGAGATGTGTATGCATGTGCATGATTTATGGATGGAGCGAGATGTGTGTGCATGTGTATGATTTATGGATGGAGCGAGATGTGTATGCATGTGTATGATTTATGGGTGAAGCGATATGTGGATGCATGTGTGTGTTTTATGGGTGGAGCGAGATGTGTATACATATGCATGATTTATGGGTGGAGCGAGATGTGTGTGCATGTGTATGATTTATGGATGGAGCGAGATGTGTGTGCATGTGTATGATTTATGGATGGAGCGAGATGTGTGTGCATGTGTATGATTTATGGATGGAGCGAGATGTGTATGCATGTGTATGATTTATGGGTGAAGCGATATGTGGATGCATGTGTGTGTTTTATGGGTGGAGCGAGATGTGTATACATATGCATGATTTATGGATGGAGCGAGATGTGTATGCATGTGTATGATTTATGGATGGAGCGAGATGTGTGTGCATGTGTATGATTTATGGATGGAGCGAGATGTGTGTGCATGTGTATGATTTATGGATGGAGCGAGATGTGGATGCATGTGTATGATTTATGGATGGAGCGAGATGTGTGTGCATGTGTATGATTTATGGATGGAGCGAGATGTGTGTGCATGTGTATGATTTATGGATGGAGCGAGATGTGTGTGCATGTGTATGATTTATGGATGGAGCGAGATGTGTATGCATGTGTATGATTTATGGATGGAGCGAGATGTGGATGCATGTGTATGATTTATGGATGGAGCGAGATGTGTATGCATGTGCATGATTTATGGATGGAGCGAGATGTGTGTGCATGTGTATGATATATGGATGGAGCGAGATGTGTATGCATGTGTATGATTTATGGGTGGAGCGAGATGTGTATGCATGTCCATGATTTATGGATGGAGCGAGATGTGTGTGCATGTGTATGATTTATGGATGGAGCGAGATGTGTATGCATGTGCATGATTTATGGGTGGAGCAAAATGTGTGTGCATGTGTATGATTTATGGGTGGAGCAAGATGTGTGAGCATGTGTGTGTTTTATGGGTGGAGCGAGGCGAGGCAAGGCCTTACTGGTAATACACAAAAGATTAGTTGTGTAAAATGTGAAGTTATTGAGACCGGGAAATTCTTGTCTTCATTAAATCAAATGATACGCAATCATTTTTGCAAGCATCTTAGTAGCATATGACAATCATGATTGGAAAAAATGAACTACTTTTGAGTGGAGCTACAGCGATATGGTGGTCAAAGATTACGATATTATAGTTGCATGAAGCTCAAGTTATTCAGAGATCACGTTCTCTATGAAGTGGGATGAAGATCGGGACTTTGTGCCATCAAATTAAGGATGGAGCGGGATAAGTGTGTAGACATAATTCTACCAGCTTTATCCTAAGAGAAGGATGAGAATCAGAACACTTCAGAATCAGGTTCAGAATTTAATGGGGAGAGAATAAAGACATTAAAATTTTAGAGAACAAATTCAGGAAATAGTTTGATGATGATCCAGCCATAGTAGTGTTAGGTCAACAATATAGTTCAATAATGATCCAGCTAAAGTAGTGTTAGGTTAACTTAACAGTGCGATAATGATCCAGCCATAGTAGTGTTAGGTCAATGATATAGTGATTAAAATGTCGCGGCATGAGACACCTTTTTCGTAGGATGGCCATCAAGATGTTCTTGAATCTGGTCCAAGATTTAGATGACAATTAAGATATTTTTGAATCAGGTCCAATATTTTTCGATGACAATCAAGAGATATTCTTGAATCAGGTCCAATATTTTTCGATGACAATCAAGAGATATTCTTGAATCAGGTCCAATATTTTTCGATGACAATCAAGAGATATTCTTGAATCTCGTCCACGATTTGCATGACCACCAAGACATTTTGGACTTAGGCTCCTGATATAGTGGAATGATAAAAAGGACATGAAAAGTATTGAAAATTAGGTAGGATAGATTCTAAATAATAGAATGAGGATCGAGACATAGTCGGAATATATTTATGAGGAAGTAGAAGACGATCAAAGTATGATGTTATCAGATTCATGGGATAAGAATTAAGAAATGGTTATCTCATGTTTGAAAATGAACATAGTATAATAGAATCATCTTAATGATATGGTTGGGTAAGGATAAAAGGATGCTTGAATGTGGTTCATGGTGTAGAGGGATAAGAATAAGACAATACGGTAATCAAGTTCACGATATAGCAGGATCAGGGTTAAGGCATAATGCAATTTAGATCAAGATATGATTGGATCCGGTTTACTTTATATTGGGATGATGATCAGGACTTTCGAGGAACCATGTACAGAATGTAGTGAGATAAACACCAAGAGATGGCGATATTAGATTTAGGTTAGACTTGAATGAGGATCCATAAATTCTGTGGTAAGATTAAAATTTAATAGGATGATGATCAAGACACTTTGGGAACAGATACGAGATATCATGATATGGAAAAGCGATATTTTGTATCGGATTTATGACAAAAGTGGATAGCGATCAAAACATAGCGGCATCAGGTTTCCGGTGGGATGACAATCAAGAGTTTAGGGGTTCATATTAGCATGAAGATCAAGATCTAATGATATTAGGTTTGTGATATACTGGTATGAAGAACAACACGGAGTGATGTAAGGTTTGTGATGTACCGTACGAAGACCAAGACGAAGTGATTGTAGGTTTGCGATATACTGTATGAAGATCAAGATCTTGTGAAAACAGTTTTGTGATATACTGTTAAGAATGTTAAGATCTAGTGATAAAAGTTCCTGATATACTGGCAAGAATGTCAAGATCTAGTGATAAAAAGTTCCTGATATAATGGCACGAAGATTAACATCTAGTGAAGTAAGTTTCTGATACTGGCATGAAGGTCAAGACAAAGTAGTATTGAGTTTGTATTAACTTGTAAGAGAATTTCGATGCTGCAGGGTCAGCTTTACGATATTCGTGTGATGAGGACCATGACAAACTCTGATCAGAATCCTAATAGAGTGTGCTTTTTTATATTATGTCTGAATAGGCGTCGCGATTTAGTTAGAGTGAATTTATGACTAAGAGAATTCGGAAAAGGCACAGAGCGTTAGAACTCGTAAAAACTAAGATTTGAGAAAGGAATGTTTGTTGCTGTCCAAGATGAAGATTAGTTCAATGATACCAAGATATGCTTCATCTTGTAATTCTAAGACTCTGGATGCTATTTTATTAGGACCCAGTTCCTCCCGCCTCACATTCATACAAGTTTATAAAGCTAAACAAAGCTTAGATGCGACAAAAAGTGAGTTCTCTAAATAAATAAGATAGCGCTCTTTCATTTTGGCACAATACAATTTCCGCAAAACCAATGAGAGCGATAATAAGAGTCACGGTGGATCAACAGAAATGTAGGTAAACCGTTGAAGCAATTCATGATAAAGCAAAGCAGCACCTTAGTTCGCCGAAGCTCCCAGATTTGAACCTGGAATGGATGTTGTGCAGTAAAGATCCACTGAGCGAGTTGAGACGGCGCACTACGTTTTGAAATGCCCGTAAATGATTAAAAAGATCAAGAAGTTATCAGAATGAAGACCAACACTCATATACACAGCGTGTTAAGTAGACGAGGTAAATGATGACGTTGTCTGTGGTTTTGGATGTTTTTTTTTTTTATTTGCAGTAACTGTTCTTAGATAGCCTTGCCAATCTGTCGCTACGAAAATTGCATACCCACCATACGTCATACTTATTTAGAGGTTTCTGATATTGCGATTTCTCTCAATTGGAAATTTTCGTGATCGAGTTGGACACAAATCCGATTACCCAAATGTTAATGGAAAAAAAAAACTCCCTCTTTAATCAAGCGATTACAAGACAAAGAGCGAGAGAGAGAGAGAGAGAGAGAGAGAGAGAGAGAGAGAGAGAGAGAGAGAGACAGACAGACAGACAGACAGACAGACAGACAGACAGACAGACAGACAGACAGACAGACAGACAGAGACAGAAAGAGAGACAGAGAGAGACGGAGAGACAAAGACAGAGACAGAGACAGAGGGAGAGAGACAGATACAGTGGGAGAGAGAGAGAGAGAGACAGATAGACAGACAGCCAGCCAGCCAGACAGACAGATAGACAGAGACAGAGACCGAGGGAGAGAGACAGAGAGAGATAGATAGAGAGAGAAAGAGAGATAGATATAGAAGAGAGATAGAGAGAGCGTGAAAGAGATATCGAGAGACAGAGAGAGATAGCGATAGAGAGAGAGAGAGAGATAGCGAGAGAGAGAGAGATAGCGAGAGAGAGAGAGAGAGAGATAGCGATAGAGAGAGAGAGAGATAGCGATAGAGAGAGAGAGAGACAGATAGACAGACAGACAGCCAGACAGACAGACAGATAGACAGAGACAGAGACCGAGGGAGAGAGACAGAGAGAGATAGATAGAGAGAGAAAGAGAGATAGATATAGAAGAGAGATAGAGAGAGCGTGAAAGAGATATCGAGAGACAGAGAGAGATAGCGATAGAGAGAGAGAGATAGCGAGAGAGAGATAGCGATAGAGAGAGAGAGATAGCGATAGAGAGAGAGAGAGACAGATAGACAGACAGCCAGCCAGACAGACAGACAGATAGACAGAGACAGAGACCGAGGGAGAGAGACAGAGAGAGATAGATAGAGAGAGAAAGAGAGATAGATATAGAAGAGAGATAGAGAGAGCGTGAAAGAGATATCGAGAGACAGAGAGAGATAGCGATAGAGAGCGAGAGAGATCAACGTGAGGTGATAATGATGATTGGAACACTGTTAACGACTTCTCTTCTCCAAACGCGGTTACTTTAGATCAAACGTAACGACAGCGACAAGGCGGAGACAAGCAAACAGGAGATTAGTCACTGTGCGGCCATGCGATTAGGCCGCGCTTGTCGAGCCTAAATTTATCGCCTGTCAACCTCTAATGTAGGAATCCAGGGGCTTTCTGGCCGGAATGATTGCTCAGTATTGCGCTCTTTGGTGGCCGTATTAACTTTTTTTGTTTCTTTTTAATCTTTGTGTGCTCGTTAGTGCTTTTTGTTCTTCTCAACAAATTTAAATCTGGCTGCAACAAAAATGTATGGAAAGTAAGCAAAAATAAGAGTTAAGGGAAGATTAAGAATAAAAATGCACTCATAAATTTTAGATGATTATTGCCATGGGGACAAGTACCAAGACAAATTAGCTAGCATTTAGAAAGATCGCGACTCATAGATGTAAACTGTGAGTCTTTACTCTCAACAGATCCTTCCTCTATTTTTTTTTAAATTACTTCTTCGGATTGAAACTAATTATCTATTAAGTTGTGACAGAGTTCAACATGTTTACTAAGCATACTACAGCAGTTGAACTCTGTCACAACTTAATAGATAATTAATTAGATCAGAAATTTTTTTGTGTGTATTTTTATACCACAAATACACATATATTATACCCGAAAAAGTTGAGAATCTCAGCTTCATGGATCTTCAGGTTTAAAGTTTATTACGACCCATGTCATGTAATACATGAAAATGGGTAGAGGTAAAATATACCAAATAAATGTCATCAGAAATAAATAGGTTGCAGAAATATCATTAATAATTTATAGGCATACAAGTAAGGACAATACGGTTGAAACTAATTTCGGCAAGGTGACATAAGAAATATTTAAATGGCATCACTTTATTTTTGCCTCGGGGTTACTTAACATCAAAATGAAAAGAAACCATCATCGCCAAACTCACAGTATTTCAATGGTTTTCACATGACTCAAAGGAACACTCGCCCAAGTTTACCGCAAGTCCTTCCAGCAGCTAAATACAGTTCGCAAAACCAAACTATGATGTCGGATTTTTTTTTCTTTGTGTATTTTTTTTTTCAATGCTAATACATTTGAACCAGTGAAATTTTTTGGTTTAAGGTCATCAGGATTCGACTCAGTACTAGGTTAATCAACAGTAATAAGTTCGTTTGATAAAGAGTTTGTTGTACATCCCTCTATTTACAGACTTCAAAGAATCCATCAACATTGAAAATGCCACCAGGAGATTTTGCTAATTAGCTTCTTTAACTCAGTGCATATATATATATATATATATATATATATATATATATATATATTAGCACGACATTGCGCCCACTGGCTCTATTTTTAGTCATAGATCAAAAAACGGCCATTGTTCAACGCCGTGAAAAATATACAGGATTTCTTTTCTTTTGACGCACAGCGCAATGTTACAGGGATAATTATAGATTATGTGTCATGCAGCATTAGCCAGTAAAACTGGCATGTCATGTGGTTCTCTGTAAACAGCAGTCAGATTACTGTTTCCCTTATATCAAAATGTCTGAGGAGAGCGCTTGGTTTGGTGATGATGATGATGCAACTCGTGTGGAAAATGGATTTCGTGGGCGTTACCATTTCTTGATTGAGATATTGCTGCGCATTTGAAGGCATATACGACGCATGCGCTCTTCTGTCCCGACAGTAAAGCTCGCCGATTGTCAGCCAAACGAACTTTTTCCGGCAGAAAGGTTAGATCTGGTGCCAAACATTGTTGCGGTTTAGAAATTTAATTGATGCCTTCTAGATCTCCTGACAGGACAAGAGTCTGAAACCTATTTATTCGTGTATCAGATGAACGGATTTAGAGCTACATCGATCATTATAAGCTAACGTAAAGCGTGCTCAAACACACATACAACGTTAACGAGTCCACCAAGGAATCCAAATCTCCCAAATGAACTCAACACAATGAGTTGAGTCAAAGTGAAACAAAGGTTTGTGTCAACTCCAAAGTAAGAGCTCTACCTCACAACCAACAAAAACTAACAGATCCTTACATTCACGAAAAACATAGCAACAAAGACCTTTCTCTGTCTTTGAAAAAAAAATTTCTCTGGCGTGTTAAAAAGTTCATCTTTGTTAAAACTTGTAACATCAACAATAAAGGTAATGTTGTCGCAGAAACACATGGCGGGCTAAAAGTTGGTGATATGTGTTTGCGCAGTTACTATTGTACTTGCTATAGAGTTTTACTCTTTACCAATAAGCAAATCTCAGCATCGTACTACGTTGCTAGTATTACATTTAAAAAAGTACTATGGTCTCCTGATAAATTGCGAGCTCTTAAATCTGCACCATTTGTTTGTGCCTGGTGTGTCAGGCTGAAACCAGACAGTGTCATAGATAATTCAGTTTTAAGGACTTAATTAAGAACACTTTTATACGGCTCGGTAATTACTGTGTCGTTAATCATTTTAGATTTCAACGAGTCTAATTTAAAAATAATATTGATTTATCACTTGGTGGCCCATGAACGCACAAGTTCAAGGCCAGTCAAAAGTCTGGAAAAGACGGGTCAACGACTAAAAACTCATTTCCGGGTAAACTGATAAGGGAACTAATTCCTTTCTCTTTCCGTGGTTCTCGTTCTTGTTGATGTCGCTAGCTGTGACCTTTCGTAGTAAATTTATTATGCAGTTTTCGATTTATCCACCTCTGACGTGCTGATCGAAGATGGTTCTTACGAAAAAGCGCACAATTAGAGGGAATTGAATATTTTTCTGTGGTTAGAACAAAAACTTAACATAAAATTAAATGATCCTAATTGAAAATGATGATTTCTACATGAGTTTGGTGAAAATTGGAGTTAAATTGCTAGACAAAAAGAATTTTTCATAACTTAATCGAAATATTTCGAAAATTTAGGTTCTTCATACATGAGAGTTGAGAAAAGAGTACTGCTTAGTGGCTGTTTCTTTTCTTTTAGGATTTCTTGTATATGAGTAATAATGAGGACAAAAAAGTGATGTCACAATAGGACACATACAATCTAAAAATATTAGAGATCGGGCATTATTGCCCTATTGAGCCGTTACACCATTTGGTGGTAGCAAGATAATTATGCTGAGTAAACAACGCTTTTTCCTATTTTTCAAGCAATTTGGCCTCTGAGAGACAGATTAGCGATAAATTGTGTAGAACCGACCATTCTCTTTTTAAAGAGGAAGTGACAATTTGACTACCTTTTACCATACTCAGGGAAATTTTAGCAACTTGAAACTTGAAATTACATACCAGTAATACAAAGGGTTACGGTAAATAAAAGCTGAATTCGACTAGGAAATATAAAATATAAATGATTCAATAATTAAAAAAGACCAAAAAGAATGCGGTGCTCACAGTGTGAAAAAGATAGCTATTTTTTTTTAATATGACTCCCCTTACCATAGAAATCATCTATTATAATTAACGTTATTATGAGTATTTTTGGCTTATCTTGACGTAAGCTACATTCATACATTATATTCTTGCCCAGTGCAAAAGAAAAAATAACAAGAATCAAATTTCCGCCTTTCCCTCTCCTTCATTCCTCAGCGCCTTCCCAATTTTTTCTCTTAATGTTTGAAATCTCTGACATGAATTAAAATCTTACATAATTTTATGCATTTTATATATATATATATCCGGTCCATACTGCCAATTTGGAAAGATTTGCCTAATTTTCAGGAAATCGTCCTGTTTTGTATTCACTTTTTTATTGCGGAAATAATTATTAAATACCTCCAATTTTTCTTTATTTTGTCATTTTGGATGGGCTTGAAACCTCATGTCTTCTACATGATTTCAAAGGCTCAATTGTGATGGATGTAAATGTAATTTGACTTATTTAATTCCAAGAATAAAAGTTTAAAAAGCACAGTTATTGCAACTGTTTAAGTCTGCCAAACATATAGACAAAAAAGGGCAGCAGCCACTGAAACGAAACCAGTTGAAAATTAGGATAATTCCTAGACATGAAATTTTACAGAATGCTTGTTACGGAAGGCATTGTTACAATATAATAAAAAGAAAGCAAAAAGAAATCTCTATGAAAGATTGATTAAAAGAACAGAAAAAAAAAACCAGACAGAATGCAGCGGAAGGATCCCGAATTAATTGCCCTTTTTGACGTCATTTGTTATGTTTTGTTGTTTATTTTTCAAGTGCGTTTTAGATATTCTACGATTCTTAGATTTAAGGGACATTAAGCATTTGAAGTCCAAGAAATGATGGCGGGGAGGGTTTCTTGCGGTGAGAGTGATATATAAATATGTATGGACTGGTTGGTGACGTCTCAAGTGCTTATGTTAAAGATAATGTTCAGTTCTTACCGCAAAAATATGTCAGGAAAGTCCAACAGCCGAGCCTGTGCTATGACGTGTAAACGGCGGCAGGGCTTGCTATTAATTCTGTAAACGACAAAACTTAGACAGATCTAGAGTTTTGGCAACGGTGTTACATCAGGCAACAGGTTCATTAACATTTTAGGCCTCAAAAAATGTTTATTTGAGAAGCTTGAGAGAAATGTAAACACATATTCCCTTTACTAATTTTTTTCCCTCTAATTTTCTCGAGTTGCTGCTCTCTTTTTTAGTGTCTCTTTCTATCTCTTTGCAGTGGACATGCAGTCAACTGATAGTTTTTGTGCCGCCATATTCCTTTAATTGCTATACCTCTACATTTTTGGCGTTAATGTGAAGATCTGTTGATTTTAGTAATCTTTTTCCATTAGAAGAGCCCCGAAGAATTTTCGAATTTTTTTCTTCCCTGCTTTGTAACGCGAATAAGCCAGTATTCTTTTAATAATAATTTGAGAATCAAAAGCCTAAAATAAAAGTGTAAAGGATACTACGCTCCGGTGACTCCAGAAAATAAAAGACTTAATTATAAAAATTCTTAGAAGCGCATATCGAAATTTTATCTTTGTACAGATTTTTCTAAGAGGATGATGCGGCGTTTACTGCTATGGACTTTTATGTTTATCACTATTATCGATTCCGAATAACCTGCATGATGCTAGCCAGAAAAAAATACAAAGAGTGAATATAGATCTTATCATAGAATGCTGTCCTTTACTATCGAAACATAATGATAAGAGAATACAAAATAAAAGGCTCCCCCCATAAAAGACTGAAATTCCGATGATATGGGGAAATGTAACATTTTTGTGCCAGTTCTAGAGGAAATCTAGGCCTGAGGCTGGGTCTGAGGTATTAAAAAAATGTCTGGTTGTCATATCAGGAAGGATGAAATTATCTTATCTAACGCAATGATTACTTCCCTTTATTTAGCCCAGAAAAGATGGGTTTCGACCTCCGTCGAGGCGTTACATTTTTAAGAAATGAGATGATGAAAGTAATTAGAATAATAATAATAATAATAATAATAATAATAATAATAATAATAATAATAATAATAATAATAATAATAATAATAATAATAATAATAATAATAATAATAATAATAATAATAATAATAATAATAATAATAATAATAATAATAATAATAATAATAATAATAATAATATTAATAATAATAATAATAATAAGTAGTAGTAGTAGTAGTAGTAGTAGTAGTAGTAGTAGTAGTAGTCGTAGTCGTAGTCGTAGTCGTAGTCGTAGTCGTAGTCGTAGTCGTAGTCGTAGTCGTAGCAGCAGCAGCAGCAGCAGTAGTAGTAGTGGTAGTAGTAGTGGTGGTAGTTGTTATTGTTGGTTGCTGCAGTAGCTGTGTTACAATTAAAATAATAATTAAAGTAATAATAATAAGTTAAACAATGAAGTTTATATATAAATAATAATAATTACAATAATAATAACAATAAGAAATAGTAGAAAAAGATAAAGAAGAAGAACAACAAAAACAACTACAGTGGCAGCAGCAGCAGCAATAAATATTATCAGAATTAAAGGCAGTCACTCGAAAGAGACAGAGTGAATAACAGAGATCTAATGATAAAACAGTGAGAGAGAGAGAGAGAGAGAGAGAGAGAGAGAGAGAGAGAGAGAGAGAGAGAGAGAGAGAGAGAGATGTATGAGAAGTAGCCAACGGGAAGCAGACACAAGTCAATCGTATGACATATCAAACCTGAGGTCCACAAAACAGGAAAAAAATTATGTCTTTTAAAAGTGAAAAAGAGTTAAATCTTTAGCTGTTCTGATTGTTAAGAGCGAAACTTAAAAAAAAAAAAAAGAACAACTGTCAATTAACCAGCTTATATCCTTTTTGTTCACACAATCATATTTCAAAAAGCTCTGATTGTAGAAAGCGGCATGTTAATATGAGTTGTATAAAAATTCTTCATTATCGGGAGCGCTGTGGGCTTATCTGTTTGAATTCCTAAGCACTGCACAGGTCTCAATGAAAAAATCAATCATAATCGGAATTAGAGAGACAGCAAGCTTCAAATGGTCAAAGATTTAGAAGGTTATATTCGCTCTTTGGTATTTTAAGCGTGCCCAATTTATTCTGGAGGTCTTAATACCGAAATTAATTGCTCTGATTGGAGTAAGCGGGGTTGGTCAAGATCTTAAGCTGGTCTTCAGTACAAAATGGACAATCATTCACTGTATCTTTCTTCCTCTTGTTTCAGATTCCAGTCTCGGGATATCAGTCGTAGTGAGCAAGACAAACTAAAGAGCTATTCTCTTAGGCCGAGATTCAGCTTAACTCAACTTGTATCTTCTAAGCGGCGTGTAAGTTTCAAGCTCCAGCCGGAAAAGAGTCGAAAATCTAGAGCGTATGCATGTTGATGTAACTATAGACCATTTCCAAAAGTTTCAAGAGAGACAGTATCTTTCCTATCATCCATTCCAATATTCTGAAACATTTTTTTTTAGATTTGCTCTGTCCGCGCCATTAAAGTAAGAGGAGCGTGTAGGGTAGCTCGTGTTGAGAGGTCAGGCTTAGTTAGGAGTTCATGCAACAGGCATGAGGATCCGTGAAGCGAGTCAAAAGACGTCGCCCTGCTCACGCTAGATCCACCCTCGCCTGGAGTATGCGAATAGAGGCAGCTGGGAAGATTGAACCAGCACCTCGGATATTGCTGAAGATAACCCTCGGACAACTGGTCGCTAAAGGAACTGGTACGCGTTAAAAATCGTTTCCAGTGTAGATATTGCCAATACACCTAGACTTAGGGCTTTCACAGGCAGATACAACGCAACTGTCTTATCATCTTGGAGTTGTGCTCGAAACTTCCGGCGCTGTGTGGGAAAGTGAGCTTAACCAGGCTAGATCTTGAGGTGAACGCTTGCCGTCGAGACTCAGATCTACCACGCTGCTGTATTATATGTCAGAGGAAGAGACGACGTCACAACACTGCTTGTTAAGGTAAGGTGAAATGTCAAGGCTAATCTGAAGAATTCTTTGAGCTGTAAAAAGAAGGCCAAGGAATGGCTTTTATCACTTTTAATTTTTTTTTAATAAACAGATCAAAATGAAATATGAAGACCTTTTTTTTAAAAAAATCTTACCTAGATCTATAACCAAAAAAGTATCAGGAATAAGATGGAACAATATTAAACGCCATGGCTGTAGAGCACCAACTCGCAAAACAGTAGTGATTGGCATTAGAGGTTACACTCGTTACGGGGTGAAACTCAATTTTTGTAACCAGTATACATCGTGACATCCGTTACTTCAGACACAGCACGCAAAATTCTCCTTCTCAGGGTAACATCCGGCCAAAGCCTCTTTAAGAGTCTTTTCTAATGCGCAACGCTTCTTTGCTGTTTTTTTGTTTCTTTTTTTATTATTTGTTTTTTAATCTTTTGTTCAACTTTCATAAAAATTAAATTTCTTGAATTGAAGTCAATTTTGTCATTAAGTACGATATGCTTCATCGAAAGAAAGAGTAGGTTTCCTCGAACAAATAATCAGTTTTATTGCCATGCTGCAGAAGGTGGAGTGGTTTGCTGGTCGGAGTTTACTGCGAGTGGTTCCTCAAAGCTTTGTTGTGTTTTCTTTATGTCTTTATTCAACTCTCTCCGGTATTCTATCTTCTCTCTCTTTTTCTTTCTTTCTCTCTGTGTCTGTCTGTGTCTCTCTTTCTCTGTCTTTCTTTCTTTGTCGCTCTGTCTGTCTGTCTGTCTCTCTCTCTCTCTTTCTCTCTCTCTCTCTCTCTCTCTCTCTCTCTCTCTCTCTCTCTCTCTCTCTCTCTCTCTCTCTCTTTCTCTCTCTTTCCATTTTTTATCTCTCACATTTTCTCTTTCGTTATTTTAATCTCTGCCATCCTCTCTACCCGATTCTCTTTTTCCACCTATTCTTTCTCTCTCTCTCTTTTTTTTTCTCTCTATCCCTCCATATCTTTCCCTCTCTTTCTATCTTTCTCTCTCTCTTTCTCTCTATCTATCTATCTCTCGCTTTCTGTCAATCTCTATCCCTCCATATCTTTCCCGATTTCTCTCTTATTCTTTCTCTATCTGTCCTACTCGCCCCTTCTCTCTCTTTCTCCCGTTACCACTTTCACTCGCTTTCCTTCTCTTTCAGTCTCTGTCCTACTCTTTCCTTAACTCCCACTCACTCTTTATCCGCTTTTGTTAAACTTCCTCTCTCTTTTTCTCTTTGTGTATATTTATCTCAGTCTGCCTCATTATCTTTCCCTCCCTCTCCCAATCTCTCTCTCTCTCTCTCTCTCTCTCTCTCTCTCTCTCTCTCTCTCTCTCTCTCTCTCTCTCTCTCTCTTTCGCTCTTCACTTCTCTCCTGTATAACTCTTGTGTAAAACAATTTAAAAGCATTTCCCCCCCCCCCTTTCTGCGTAGGCAACTCAATCTATGCAACAAGATCTCCAATCTATTTCATGTGTTCTATATAGTCTCCGACCCTCTCTCTCTCCCCTCTGCGTAGGCAACTCAATCTATGCAACAAGATCTCCAATCTATTTCATGTGTTCTATATAGTCTCCGACCCTCTCTCTCCCCCCTCTGCGTAGGCAACTCAATCTATGCAACAAGATCTCCAATCTATTTCATGTGTTCTATATAGTCTCCGACCCTCTCTCTCTCCCCTCTGCGTAGGCAACTCAATCTATGCAACAAGATCTCCAATCTATTTCATGTGTTCTATATAGTCTCCGACCCTCTCTCTCTCCCCTCTGCGTAGGCAACTCAATCTATGCAACAAGATCTCCAATCTATTTCATGTGTTCTATATAGTCTCCGACCCTTTCCCCCCCCCCCTCCTCTGCGTAGGCAACTCAATCTATGCAACAAGATCTCCAATCTATTTCATGTGTTCTATATAGTCTCCGACCCTCTCTCTCTCTCTCCCCTCTGCGTAGGCAACTCAATCTATGCAACAAGATCTCCAATCTATTTCATGTGTTCTATATAGTCTCCGACCCTCTCTCTCCCCCCTCTGCGTAGGCAACTCAATCTATGCAACAAGATCTCCAATCTATTTCATGTGTTCTATATAGTCTCCGACCCTCTCTCTCTCTCTCCCCTCTGCGTAGGCAACTCAATCTATGCAACAAGATCTCCAATCTATTTCATGTGTTCTATATAGTCTCCGACCCTCTCTCTCTCCCCTCTGCGTAGGCAACTCAATCTATGCAACAAGATCTCCAATCTATTTCATGTGTTCTATATAGTCTCCGACCCTCTCTCTCCCCCCTCTGCGTAGGCAACTCAATCTATGCAACAAGATCTCCAATCTATTTCATGTGTTCTATATAGTCTCCGACCCTCTCTCTCTCCCCTCTGCGTAGGCAACTCAATCTATGCAACAAGATCTCCAATCTATTTCATGTGTTCTATATAGTCTCCGACCCTCTCTCTCCCCCCTCTGCGTAGGCAACTCAATCTATGCAACAAGATCTCCAATCTATTTCATGTGTTCTATATAGTCTCCGACCCTCTCTCTCTCCCCTCTGCGTAGGCAACTCAATCTATGCAACAAGATCTCCAATCTATTTCATGTGTTCTATATAGTCTCCGACCCTCTCTCTCCCCCCTTTCCCTCCTGCCTTTTTGTAAATATCTTGGTTAAACGCTGCTGACGAAAATTGGCCTAATTTTTTTTCAAAACTGCGGAAGGTAACATTGCAACCTAATTTTATTGTATTTATTTTTTCAAAAAAAAAACAGATATATTTCTCGGTTGGAAATTAAGATGTGGAAAAAGAAAATAGTATGCAAATTATCCAAAGCACAATAATTTTTTTCTTATCTTTTTTCACCCTCTAATTATTGTGACAAAATTTAACCAGAGATAAACTATGCGGAAGCAAGCAGATAGACTCAGTCTTGTATTATATTATTTTTCTTGGCTCTATGTTATACTTAAATATGAATGCTCGAATTTAAATTGCATGGCATAATTGGAAACCAAACTTTGGAGAAAAGAAAGTTTAATAAAAAAAAAATTTTACCCTCAGCGTGTGTGCGAGCCGGGATTGCAACAAAAAAAAAAAAAAAAAAAAAGAACGAAGAAAATATTTTGAGGGAATATTAATTTAGGGGGTGGGGGAGAGAGAGAAAACAGGTCTAATGACAAAGTCTGCCTCATCGTGTGTTCACATCAAATTACACTCAGTCAGTCTATAATTTGCGTCCCACATTAAGATGTACAGTTTTCCGTGCGGGATGGTGTTTATTGATTTGACTGTATCCCCCTTATCTCTCTCTCTCTCTCTCTCTCTCTCTCTCTCTCTCTCTCTCTCTCTCTCTCTTTCTCTCTCTCTCTATCTATCTATCTATCTTTCTCTCTCTCTCTTTATCACTCTCTAAGCCGGTAGCTTTTCCCGTAAGTCGATCTGAAATTCTCTCCTTTCTCTCTCCTTTCTCTCCCTCCCCCTCTCTTTCTCTTTCTCTCTCTCTCTCTCTCTCTCTCTCTCTCTCTCTCTCTCTCTCTCTCTCTCTCTCTCTCTCTCTCTCTCTCTCTCTCTCTTTATCACTTTACCACTCTCTTAGTTCCCAGCTTTAGTCGTAAAACGATCTAAAAATTCTGTCGTTTGAAATTTCAACCAAATGTTTCTAGGAGAAAAGTTAATTCAAGCTTAAAATACGTATTAGTATAAATCGAATACACTTGAACTTTTCGTTATAAAAATATAACGACACCGTTTTAAATTAATCAATATTCCGAACAAAACAAAAAAATTAAAAAAAAAAAACATGTATGGAATGCGAAAAATAACTATCCAATAGGGGTTTTTCAAAAGAGCAAATTGAACAAAAGGGCTAGTGGGCGGGGCGAGATGATATTGAGCATTCTATGGCGGTTTAATGTAAAGGGCCTGTTAATTTTAGACATGTTTAAAATTTTTGTTTCCTTTCTCAACTAGGAATATATGATTTCGCCGCCAATTGTGTAGCTCAGAGATCTTTGAAGTTTGAAATCAGATGGTAAATGTTTTCACTAAGAGGAGACGCGTTCAACAAGAAGCGACGATTATCTCTCAGTGCGCGGGTTATGATCGGGTTTCAACTCTTTCATTCTTCTTTCATAAACAGTTCAGAGATCTAATTATCTTTATAGCATCGCTTTGTGTTGAAATAAGCCGTTTTGGGAAAACCTGACGAATCTTAGAATATATCAAAACAAAGAGGGGGCGGAGGAGGAAGGGGAAAATTAAGGCTGAAGGAAAAGCGTGGGGGTTAGGTAAATCTTAATAATACGCTGAAAAATCTTTATGGCATTTAACAGAAACACAAGGATTTTTCCAGAAAACCCATTTCCGCAGTAATCCTCATTGAGGCTTTTAGATTTGTTTAGTTCAAATGGTTCAAGTCTTTTGTAAAACTTTGTAGAAAGAATATCGGAACTATTAAGGAGTAACTTTAGCTGAGGACATTAGATGCTCCCACGTTGGTGATTTCTCTATGCGTCTCACTTCTTCTATCATTTTTTTTATGATTATCATCATCATCATATCTCTCTCTTTCTCTCTCTCTCTCTCTCTCTCTCTCTCTCTCTCTCTCTCTCTCTCTCTCTCTCTCTCTCTCTCTCGCTCGCTCTCTCTGTATTAAACAGGCTTGTAAATGGCCTTAATATCGATTCCTTCACCTACATGATCCAGATATATCCCTCCCCCTCTCTGTCTTTATCTAGAATCTAGATATCATATTACTCAGTATTTAGATCTTTGTATTAACTCCTTACAAATTCTAATTGAAATTTAGATCTATCTAAGGCTTTACCCTTTGATTTGTGTCTAGTTGCTGTAAATATCTAGGCCCCAAATCTAGAATCTATGTCCAAGCAACTTTTTTAGATTATCACTGATTCTTACTCTACACCACGCAGATCTATTGGAAACGACATTAGAACTGCTGCCGCTACTTTGTAGGACTACTTTCAGTTTCATTCCCAGCATCTTTACCCAGCTCTGCTTACAGGAAGTAGTTCGATCATTCAACTTTTTAGAAAATAATTCATCACATTTTTGCCTTCAATTTTGAAAAAGCACTATTTTAATGAAAGATAGTTTTACCACTCCAATCTTCAGGGCAATTTGCAATCTTTTGCAAAATTGACGAGCTTAGCTTGTGTAGCATGGCAATGCTCTATTAGATAGTGCTTATTTTTCGCCTGGCTCAATTTTTAAGAGAATATTATTATTATCGGTATTTATTATTTTTATTATTATTATTATTATTATTATTATTATTATTATTATTATTATTATTATTATTATTATTATTATTATTATTATTATTATCATTATCATCATTATCATCATCATCACCATCATCATCATCATCATATAAATTTTCCTTTTCTTTTTCCAATCAATGTTTTAAGTCCCGTATAGATCCCTTTCTTCTAATCTTTGCCTGCTTCTTCAACTCTTGCTTTTACTGCGATCACACCTTCCTTCTCTCACACTCACACTCACACACACACTCTCACACACACAATAAAATGACATTTCCTTCGCACTGATCAAATCCGGCTGGATGGATTATGGGATGCTCTCTGCCAGTCTCGTGCAGTCTCGTCAAATCTCCCTTAAGTCTCGACAAATACTTTGACGTCTGCCTCGGGTCTTACTCTACTTTCTCACCGTGACTATCAGTGACAGGATGCTGACGGTGCGGTGAGTCCTATGTGAGAGAAAAATCTTGATACAGTCAATTTTATACCGGTGGAGGACAACCTCAAAGCAAGCATCGGAATGATCTAGATCATAAAGTTTAATAAATATTCCCATAATTATTATTATATATAATAATTGTTTGGATTCCAGGGGAAATGCAAAACATAAGAAATGTGGACAAAATGAAAATAGAAGTGTTTTCAGTTTGATGGTCGGGTTTTATAGCAATAATAATTATTAAACAGCTGGAGCTTATAAACCATTCCATAATAATTATGTTTTGTGGACTTTGGGCTGGTAATAATTATTTTTAAATGAAATGTGAATATAAGTCTATATTGAGATTGAGATTAAAAAAAGGTTAAGCTAAACTCAATAATTCACAGCCAAAGGTTTACATTTCATATGTTATGACTTAATATTTTACACTAGTGATCGTATTTGAATTTCCACTAATCGATAGTAAAGCTATAGTGTGCATGTGCCGGGTGAGCAGTGGTTTAGATCATGATCTACGCTCTTAACATTATTTAGCTTACCTTCTGGAAAAAATCTGGCCCCTTCCTTTGGTGTCTTCTGGTCCAACGTTTCTGAAGGTTTCTGCTGAACCAAACCTCTGTACGATAAAAGCGTACAGTTGCTATTTTTTTCATGCAAGTTTTCTGTAGGGAAGAATAGGCTCTCTCATAAATTCAGATTATGATCCTAAAATTTTCACTGTTATGGAATTTTCATAAATGAAAATATATTGCTCTTACCCCACTATGTTTTGGGAATTCTGGTTGAAGAAAAAAAAAATTTAAAAAAGTACCAAGGCACGCGTCATAAAACGTGGCACAGCGTTCATTTTCTATTTTCTGATGTGGCTTGTGCTATGCGTTTTCGGAGTAATCAACTCTGTATGATGCATAGCATGCAAAAAATAGTTTTCAAAATTTTGTAAATCTTGAGTTGAAATTTGCCCTTTGCAAAAGCAGTGCTAGCTACACTGCTATATGTGTGAGTTGTTGAGACACGGCCTAACCCGCTGTCTATTTCTAAGCTCTAGCTGAACGAAACCAAACGCGGTTTTAATCCTCATATCAGACTGAAATGATGTGCAATAATTATTTTCCCTAGAATCAGTAAATACCAGAGAGTGATTAAACATGTTTTGCGATTTACAAAATAAATCCCTTGATCCATCCATCAAATGAATGTTAAAACAGGCCGAAACGCTTAACAATCAAGATGAATCCTTGAGCCCCGATTAAACTAAAGCGTCTAGTCCGCCAGGATCGAGGACCTTCCTTGAGATATGAAGACTTTTTTTCTTTATCTTAAGAGCATTTGTTTTTAAGCCTTTATTTAATCCAATGATCATTTTTCTGTCCTTTGACTTCAAAATCAGTTTAGCTTTTCGTCTCTCACTTTTTATAATGTTGTTGGGTCTAAAGCCAAAGAATAGAACATTAAATAGAGCTGTATATAGTTATAAAATTATACCTCTCAAATCTTTTACAGCGTAGTTGAAATCAAATATCACAACAAAATATCTACTTAAATTTAAAATTTTTAACTGGTATATAGGCTACATCATAACAAACAGGGTTTGACATTACCGAATGAAGTTTTGTTGGATCCCAACGTGGCAGATTTATTTTAACGAGAAGGGGGTAAGAAACAAAAAAGCGCCAAAATGCTTGCAATAATAAGTTGGATCATTTTAGAAATAGCTAGCTTTTTGCATTTACATCACGTCTTTTCTATTGCAAGTTTCATGAAATTTACACATCTAAATATAGTTATTCATTAAAAAATATTACATAAATTTCTTCTATCTTTTTTTTTCCAACGAATCTTTCTAAAAAGCAATGTAATTTTGTCTGTGCGGATTGTTCTAAAAAGTAATAGCGATATGGAGCACTGTACCTTTCATATCCCCGAATTAAGTGGCTTTTGACTCATTAAAGTCTTCTCTTTAGTTTCCGAAAAAAAGTAAAGAAACATTAGCTCACAAAATTGTATAGGAGACATTCCTTTATCGTTGCTTTTGAACTCCTCCCATAGAATACGCCAAATCTCTTATCCTTAAAAATAATGCCGCACCTATCCCCCCTCAATAGCTAGATCCAGTTGCTTGTTCATGTCAAGAAATTTGTTCATGTCAAGAAACTTGTTCATGTCAAGAAACTTGTTCATGTCAAGAAACTTGTTCATGTCCAGAAACTTGTTTATGTCAAGAAACTACTTGGACTGCCACGGAAAATAATTTAAAGCGAATGGAAAATCACCACAAGCTGAAAGCATGTATCTAAACTATCAGATTAAAATTTTCAGATGTCCAAATTAAATCAATAGTACGACCATAAATGTGTTTTACGCTGAACAGATGTGCTAGTAGATAACAGAATTGTGACCAATCGTGGCTAACGTGGACCAATCGGAAAGTCGGTTTTGGTCCACGTATGCCACACTTTGCGAACAAGAATTCTTTAAAAAGTCGACGATTTTCGCTAAAATTATTCTTCGCTCAGCAGTTTCAAATTCGATTTTCACATCTGAACTCTCACAGGCTTAGAAAAAATAGTGCTTTCTTAATCTTAAATTCAGTTTTTAGATCTTGATTCAAGTTGTAAGTTCATTCACTTAAAGCATTTTGGTATGAGAGATTTTTTTCTTTGGATTATACATTTTTTTTTACACTAGGAGTCGTATCAAGTATATATTTCGTCAGAGAATAAATTTTAAAAAATAGAAAAAAAGCATGCTAAGTGTCATTCTTTGTCTCAGTTTTCGTCTCTCTCTCTCTCTCTCTCTCTCTCTCTCTCTCTCTCTCTCTCTCTCTCTCTCTCTCTCTCTCTCTCTCTCTCTCTCTCTCTCTCTCTCTCTCTCTCTCTCTCTCTCTCTCTCTCTCTCTCTCTCTCTCTCTCTCTTTATTCATAATGCATAAACCCTACTTCGTAAAACAAAGATCCAGTAGTATAAATTAGTTATAAACGTAAGATTTATTTTTTCCAATAACATGTAAAATACAATCAACAAAACAAACCTCCAGTAATTCTCAATTGATTTTTTAAATAAAGAAAAAATTGGGGGTACGTATTCAGAATCAACTGACATCAGTGTCTTTGATGTCTTGGACCCAAAAAAAATTTTTTGTTCGAACCTTTGAAAGTCTCTTTGCTCTTTGTATTTTTTAAATGACCTGCAGTATTATTATTATTATTATTATTATTATTATTATTATTATTATTATTATTATTATTATTATTATTATTATTATTATTATTATTATTATTATTATTATTATTATTATTATTATTATTATTATTATTATTATTATTATTATTATTTCTATTAAGTAAGTGCTTCATTCTTCATTCAAATTGTTACCTCATCACAACTTTTTATGACTTCTGCCTGCTCCATTTCGTACCGTTCTGGTAAGATTTAAGCCTTCTATTATCCCGAAAGCGTTACGCCTCTCAGCCTAAATGTTTGTTAGTTGCTACAGTTCTATAAGTTTGTGCTTCTGAATGAACTGGAGATACTAACAAGGCGCTACCACATTAAACCTCTTCAGATCTGAAGGGCACGGATGTCTTCAGAAATCGACTTAAAGTTTATAAAAACGGAAAATGTTTAATCAAGTTCCAATATCCGATGATTATTGCGTTAACAATAATATCAGTATATCATTGTTTTGTTTTATTTTTTGTTTTTGTTGGTTTCTTTTTTTGTTTTGTTTGTTTGGTTGTTTTTTTTTTTGCATTTTTTTAAATTGGTTCGTTAGGTGGCCACAATGTCTTTCTCTCTCAAGTCTCTAACACGCTTTAGATTGCTTTTATAGCAGTTTGTCTGCTTAAAGTGGATTCAAGGTGCTTCATAATCTTGTTGAGTGAGAATTGCTTTGATCCAAAACAACACACAGTCGCAGAGTTTCGTTTCTGTCTGTGCTTCTCCATAAGAACAATTTTATTTTTTTTTCTGAATCGTCTAGTTGTAAGTCCACGGCTTTTAAAAGTGAAACTCGACTTAATGTATAAAATTTCGATACGATTTCACTGTTTCTTCATTATTGCTTTTTTCCTCTATCTCTTTGCAAATTATAGTCTTTTTTTATTCCTTAATTGTCAAGCCTTTTTGATGAGTGTTATGGATCAGAACTTGCAAAAATGTAAGGAAACAACCTAGTAGTATGTTACTTCATCTGCTTTAATTGAAACTAGATAAAAAAAAAAAGAAAAGTATTTTCATTCGTCATAGACTTGGAACGTTTTTAAATTTAATGTTACAAACTAATCAAGACCAGTGTTTGATGTGAAGCTACTTGTTGAGTAACTGAGGCAAAACTAAATATACTGATGAATAGCACTTTATTTGTGAGACATAGAAATCAAAGATATTAGAGAGAGAGAGAGAGAGAGAGAGAGAGAGAGAGAGAGAGAGAGAGAGAGAGAGATAGGGATGGTACAGAGGGTAGAAAAAAAAGAAAGACGTAAAGACAGCAAGAGAAAAACAGGAGATAAAGTGAGGGAGGGAAAGAGCGAGCTGTTTTTCTTCCTATCTCTCTTGTTTTGAGGGTATATTTCCTTCCTTTAGTTCAGTGTCTTTTCGATCCTCTGTTTGTGTCTCATTTTTTTTAAGTTTGCTATGAAACAATAAAGACATAGTAGATTAGGTACGATATGTCCAGATTATCTATCCTAGTATGTAGGGCACCCAAAAAATCGATCGCATATGAGTTCCGATTGAAAATAATTATAATGTTTGTGAGTTTAATTCTTTCTGGAAACAAGAAAACTGTCTGATGCCAATCGGTATTCTGTCATTTCCCCGGTAATATTAATACTTCCTCCCTTATCCTCCGCCTCTACCTTTGTCCTCCTATGTATGTCTGTACATTAGTTTCATATTATATATATATATATATATATATATATATATATATATATATATATATAAAAGAGAAAGAAAGACATAGAGCGAGAGAGAGAGAGAGAGCGAGAGAGAGAGAGAGAAAGAGAAAGAGAGATAAATAGATAGATGGATAGATCTTCTCTGTTAAGAAAACAAAGACAACAGAAAGGAAGATAAAACAAATGGAGAGAATCCGATGCCTCCCACATACGAGTCCACGAGAAGGAAAGCCTGCCGCAGGCGGAGCTCACTCGGGTCGAGCCGGAAGGACTTTAGCAGAAGTCAGAAATTGTTGCTCGCCGGAAGCCCGCGCCATTTTCAAGAGGAAGGAAATTTGAATATCACGTTAAAAATGGTTTCTCATTGTGAAGAGCTCCACCTTCAGCTCTGTACCGTCTTAAGTGCCGTGTTTGTCTTCTGTCTGGGTCGACACTTTGAAGGGACAGTTCAAGATACTAGAGGACCGAGGCAGAGCAACAGAACGTAAAATCCAATGGCGGAGGGAGGCGGCGGTGACCCAAATCCGAGTTCAACGTCTCCACGGGTATGGTAGAGAGAGAGAGAGAGAGAGAGAGAGAGAGAGAGAGAGAGAGAGAGAGAGAGAGGTAGGGAGAGACAGACAGACAGACAGACGGCAGACAGAGAAACAGACGTAGATAAAAATAGAAAGAGGGTAGAGGTGAGATTAAAAAGGGAGGGGGGGAGGGAAAGAAAGAGGAAGAAGAAGAGAGAGAGAATGAAAAAGAGGGAGCAGGAGAAAAATTGAGAGAGAGAAAGACAAAGAGGGAGAAACAGAAAGAAAAGGAGTGAGTTGGAATGAGTGAGAGAGGGAGGGGGAGGGAAAGAGAAAAGGAAGAAGGAGAGAGAGACGAAGAGTGAGGGAGAGAGAAATAGGGAATAAGATAGAGAAAGAGAATGGGAAAATGAGAGAGAGAAAGAAAAGACAGAAAGAGACAGAAATGTAAGACGGTGTGGCTAACACTGCGGTTATACAAAACATCACATACAATCAATGGACAAGACTAGAACATTCACGCTGTGAGGAAAATAATCGGTAAAAGTTATTGAGAATTCTGCATTCTTCTTCTTCTTCTTCTTCTTCTTCTTCTTCTTCTTCTTCTTCTTCTTCTTCTTCTTCTTCTTCTTCTTCTTCTTCTTCTTCTTCTTCTTCTTCTTCTTCTTCTTCTTCTTCTTCTTCTTCTTCTTCTTCTTCTTCTTTCTCTATCTCACTCCCTCTCACCTTTACATACTTACTAATTTATTTCTTATTATCTTCATGTCCCGCGCCATTCCTCCTTGAATTTATCTCTTTTCTCTCTCTCTCTCTCTCTCTCTCTCTCTCTCTCTCTCTCTCTCTCTCTCTCTCTCTCTCTCTCTCTCTCTCTCTCTCTCTCTCTCTCTCTCTCTCTCTCTCTCTCTCTCTCTCTCTCTCTCTCTCTCTCTCTCTCTCTCTCTCTCTCTCTCTCTCTCTCTCTCTCTCTCTCTCTCTCTCTCTCTCTCTCTCTCTCTCTCTCTCTCTAGTTGCGAGGCATCCTTATACTATAAATGTAGCCACCTGTGGGCATAGTCTAGAATAGTTTAAATACTTTTATAACGCACCAAATATAACCAACTTCCAACAACAATTAATAAAACTTCAACAGATATTAAATTTCCTCTGGTGCTTCGCATGCATTGTCCAAAGTTTATAAAATTATTTCAAATATAATATTCAATTATACAAGGAAAAGGCGTTAGCG
>JAWDGP010001711.1:337500-422500 GCA_033675545.1 Elysia crispata | reverse complement strand
GACAAAGCTGTTGCACAAGTGTAGTATGCATGGAAATTTAAGGTAAGATCTTCTATATTTATGTATTGCTCCATCAGTTGAGCACTCCCATCAATTATTCCACCTTATCTTCAAACTATCTATCTATCTATCTATTTATCTACTTATCTATCTATGTATCTATGTATCTCTCTATCTATTTATCGATCTATCTATTTATCTTCTCATCTATCTATGCATCTACCCATCGATCTATCTTTCTATCTACTCATCTATCTTTGTATCTATCTGTCTTTCTATCAATCATTATGTCTTCCTAGCATCAGTTAATTGATCAATCTGTCGGCCTGCCCCTTTTTGTGTTCCTGTATCTCTTTCTTTTACTATATATATATATATCTTTTTTTTTTCTTCTTTTAAATTTTTGCTGATGTCTAATATATTGTGTATCTATCAACATATCTTTTTTTTTTTTTTTAACCATTTCTGCATAATTATTCGTATGACTTTCTATCCGCCTGGTTCTTTTTAAATGTTATATTTTTTTTATTGTTTTTTTATTTGTTACCTTTTTCCCCTCTTCTTAAGCTACACTTTCCTTACTCACTTTTATATCTTTCCATATCTGCCTAACTACCTAACCAATCATCCATCTATCTATCTATCTATCTATCTATCTTTCTCTCTATCTATCTATCTGTCTTTCTCTCTATCTATCTATCTATCTTTTTATGTACATTCATTCTATCCATTCTATCAAATCAACAAGCGATTCAACTATCTACCTATTTATCTATACATCATCTATTTATCCGTCTTGCAATGTATTTATCTATGTATAATTATACTCTTGTTCCTCTCTCTGGCTGCCTACCCGTTAGTTTATTTTTCCTTTGCCCGTCTTCTTTTCTATCTGTCTATCTACGTGTGTACATTTTTATCCTAATACATGTCTTTCAATTTAATTACTGATCACGTGTCGCTTTATCTAACGATGTATCCGTCGATCTACGTACGGATCCATCAATTTATCATCATATTAATTTTTTCTTTCAATGCATCTCTATCTTTCCCTCTAGTAAGCCATGTATCTATTTACCTCTCCACCCATCTATCTATATATCTACCTATCTATCTGTTTCTCTATCTAACGACATTGCCTGTCTTTTCACATCAATAAATTTATCTAACTACTCACCCATGTATCCATCTATCAATTGGTCTATTCATCTGTCTAATTATCTATATTATCGATCCATTTATTTGTGTGCATTTCTGATTATTTCTCCATCGATCTATCGCTCTCCCTTACAAGTGATCTGCTTGTCTGATATCTGTCTAATTTATATGTTTATCTGTTGTCTACATATTTTTGTTGATTTTTCTACTCATCTATTTCAGTCTTTTTAACTTTTTTTTCGGGACTTTTCATATATCCATCTGTGCACCTATCTCTTGAATTCATCAATGAACCCATCCCATTCTTGCTCCACCGAAATTTTACGCAATGCTTTACCCGATACACCACAAAAAAGTGTTGCTAAAAATGTTAATGAATGACTTTTCATACGCGGAGATTACAGACAGCCATCAGCAAAGCTTCCAAAGTCTGAGCTAACACGTCACAGCTTCCATGTCCGTAAAACCCCTGCCATTCTTCAAATATGAACCATCCCTAACTATGAACCAACAGTTTTTAAACCTTTTACCCTTTTCGTAAGACAAGATAAATCTAAATGAAATTCCTGTCTTAAGAACAAGATTAAGTTAAAAGCCCTCTCAGAGAATGTCAGAGGTCAACTGCTGCGACCGTCAAACAGAATCAAGAACCAGGAGTTGTGCTGTACAAGGCCTCTTCTCTGTCAGCCCTGGTGGCTCGGTGGGGAACATTCTCGACTAAAAACATTGATTCGCCTAATCGAGTCAAACAAGATTTTTTCGCCCTCTTTTCTTCCTTATTCTTTTCTTTTCTTTCTATTCATATGAAATGGGTAAAAGGCGTGTGTAGAACAATCGGAGCAAATGAGAGAGGTGGCATGGGAGTTAGGGGAAGAGGAGCGGATAGAGGCATAAAGACGAGGAAGAAATGTTAGGAAAGAGGACTTGTTCAGAGATATAGAAATGAAAAAGAGATTGATGGACGGTAAGAAAAGGAACATAAGGAGAGAAATAAGAGAGATGGGACGGGTGAGAAGGAGAGAAATAAGAGAGATGGGACCGCTGAGAAGGAGAGAAATAAGAGAGATGGGACGGGTGAGAAGGAGAGAAATAAGAGAGATGGGACGGGTGAAAAGGAGAGAAATAAGAGAGATGGGACCGCTGAGAAGGAGAGAAATAAGAGATGGGACGGGTGAGAAGGAGAGAAATAAGAGAGATGGGACGGGTGAGAAGGAGAGAAATAAGAGAGATGGGACGGGTGAGAAGGAGAGAAATAAGAGAGATGGGACCGCTGAGAAGGAGAGAAATAAGAGAGATGGGACCGCTGAGAAGGAGAGAAATAAGAGAGATGGGACGGGTGAGAAGGAGAGAAATAAGAGAGATGTGACGGGTGAGAAGGAGAGAAATAAGAGAGATGGGACCGCTGAGAAGGAGAGAAATAAGAGAGATGGGACCGCTGAGAAGGAGAGAAATAAGAGAGATGGGACGGGTGAGAAGGAGAGAAATAAGAGAGATGGGACGGGTGAGAAGGAGAGAAATAAGAGAGATGGGACCGCTGAGAAGGAGAGAAATAAGAGAGATGGGACGGGTGAGAAGGAGAGAAATAAGAGAGATGGGACCGCTGAGAAGGAGAGAAATAAGAGAGATGGGACGGGTGAGAAGGAGAGAAATAAGAGAGATGGGACCGCTGAGAAGGAGAGAAATAAGAGAGATGGGACGGGTGAGAAGGAGAGAAATAAGAGAGATGGGACCGCTGAGAAGGAGAGAAATAAGAGAGATGGGACGGGTGAGAAGGAGAGAAATAAGAGAGATGGGACGGGTGAGAAGGAGAGAAATAAGAGAGATGGGACGGGTGAGAAGGAGAGAAATAAGAGAGATGGGACGGGTGAGAAGGAGAGAAATAAGAGAGATGGGACGGGTGAGAAGGAGAGAAATAAGAGAGATGGGACGGGTGAGAAGGAGAGAAATAAGAGAGATGGGACCGCTGAGAAGGAGAGAGATAAGAGAGATGGGACGGGTGAGAAGGAGAGAGATAAGAGAGATGGGACCGCTGAGGAGAGAGATAACTATGTAAACAGAATTGTAGATTGATTTTTGCGATCATAGTACGCCGAAACATTAACACAATACGGTAATTTGTCAAATTGAACGTAAGTCAAAAGTTTGTAGTACGCTACTGACGTGTTTCAAATAACATAATGACTCCTGACAGTCGAGAATTATAGGTTGATTCCGGGGTAGTTCTAGGTAATATTTCTTAGCTTAATATTATGTTGGGACAAAGAAAGGCAGGCACTTAGAGATAGATAGATAGATAGATAGATAGATAGATAGATAGATAGATGGATGGATAGACAGATAGTTGGTTAGAAAAGTAGATAGATGGATAGACAGATAGACAAAAGAAAGATACAGAAAGACAGAAAGTTTACTAAATTGATAAATAAATGGACAGATAGCAGTGATTATACATTATAGGTAGACAGAGAGACGGAAAGAGATAGGGTTGGGTAGATAGATGGATAAGACAAATATATCAATAGATGGATACATAGATAGATATATAAATAGATAGATCGATAGACAGATAAATAGGTAGATAAATACATAGATAGTTTCAAAATTACTAGGAACAATTGATAAAAGTGCTCAACTGTGGGAATTTTTCATAGTTGCAAACGATTTTACCTCAAAGAACCTTTGAGAGAGAAAGAGACACATAGGCATTGACAGAAAGAATTAAAGGGGAAAAGAGGACGTGAGGGGGGGTTGTAAGAGAGAGACAAGGTTACAATCACTTGGAGATGGGTCGGGAGTGGGTAGAGAGAGAGAAAGGGATAGACAGACGGATGGCAGGCAGGGAGACAAATTAAGAGGATCCAATTTTCCTGCCCGTTAAAGATAAATCCAACAGATCGATGCATTTTTTAATCGCATGTTTATTCCATGGAAAAGTGGGCTGTTGAGGCTTGGTGTTTCTTTACATTCCTATGGAAAGAAATCAGAATATTTTGAGATGTACATAACCATTCTAATCATTTACCTCGACTGGGCCTGTCTTTGGAGATTCCCAACAGGTAGCTCAATTCTGACAGACATAGCTTAGCTTGGATACTTGGCAACAAGCTTTTATCGAAAAAAATATTAGTTGATGTAACCAGCTTAGTTTGTGTAAAAGATATAAATGGTATACCAAGTTGATGTTTCTCTCGTTGTTTGAGTTCATTTTTTAACTGTTATCTTACTTTTTGATCTTCATCGGTGTGTACCACTGATATCTCTTTCTACATTAAGTTGAACCTCTGTTATCCAAATCTTTATCTCTTTTCTTTATCTTCATCGGTGTGTACCATTTATATCTCTTTCTACATTATGTTGATACTCTGTTATACAAATCTTTATTATTTTTTATCTTCATCGGTGTGTACCATTTATATCTCTTTCTACATTATGTTGATACTCTGTTATACAAATCTTTATTATTTTTTATCTTCATCGGTGTGTACCATTTATATCTCTTTCTACATTATGTTGATACTCTGTTATACAAATCTTTATTATTTTTTATCTTCATCGGTGTGTACCATTTATATCTCTTTCTACATTATGTTGATACTCTGTTATACAAATCTTTATTATTTTTTATCTTCATCGGTGTGTACCATTTATATCTCTTTCTACATTATGTTGATACTCTGTTATACAAATCTTTATTATTTTTTATCTTCATCAGTGTGTACCATTTATATCTCTTTCTACATTATGTTGAAACTGTAATCCAAACCTTTATTTTTCTTTATCTTCATCGGGGTGTACCATTTATATCTCTTTCTACATCAGGTTGAACCTCTGTTATCCAACTCTTTTTTTTTTTTTTTGATTTCACAAAGAATTCATAGGCTTTTTTTTTCTAGTCCGTGCATTTTTCGAATTTCCTAATCTCACTTTTTGTGTCTCGAAATACAAGGATCAAATTATCGCTGATAGATCAAAGCACGGCAAGGAAAAATCCAAGATGGGTGCACTCGGTTCTGAAGCAATTTAATCATGGAAAGCACAAAGAAATTTGAGGAGAGAATACCAGTACTCCCCTATATCGAGTGCCCTGCAGGGGGTATCAAAATACCAGCGCAATTTGATAAAATTTTCAAAACGTTCCATTAATACTGGCAGACTGACAACACAAACCCTGTGATTAGATCCAAATTTTGAGAGTTTTTAATGCATGTCTTGGAGATTTAATAAGAATAATAAAAGTCAATTTTTCTTCTGATCTGAAAACTCTCCCTTTGCAAGATGTGTTTGACATTTTCTTCCCGGGTGCTTCTTATCCATGCGGTTTGTACAGTTCTCCTACGAGCAGCATGGAACTAGCAATGTTTAACCAGAAGCTCATCAGAGGAAAATAATTTCATTTATACAATTTTGTATAAAGATTATAATTCACTTATGACGATTAATAGAAGAATCGATTTCAACACTCCTTGCTTCTATGTTGCAACACTTTGACTTGAAAACCTCGCCAGAACTCGAAATACAAACCTTAATATTCAATTGATTAGATTTCGCCACATGAAATACGTTAAGCTTATTTTTGCTTTTCTTTCTTTGAATTTAACTGGAAAAATAATATCATGGAACCTATGGCAAAGTTTAAGACCCATTTGTTGCCTTTAACCGAACTCAACCTAAAATGATGCATGGTTATCACTCAACAGCCATCAGGGGAGTCCAGAGTCCTGTGTTTCGTAAATCTAGGAATAATAGTTCAATGTCAGCATCTATTTTGGAAGACAAAGTTGCACATACAAGGAAACCACTGGGAGGTCGTTGGCACCACAACCCTAATCAGAGTGATGCTTGAGAGGGGGAAAAAAAAAAGGGGGGGGGGGGGGGGGGGGAGGGAGGGGTCGAGTTTGAAGGACATCATTTAGGCGCATGCGCTCACCCATTTGCTTGATTGATTTAGACAAGGAAGGCCGGCGAACAAAAGTAATTCCCGTTCCCGAATGTCACAAGGAAAAAAACAAAACAAAAAAACAAAAACAAAAACAAACAAAAAACAAAAAAAACAAAAAACAAACCACGGGATGTCTGTACTATACCGCGTATAGAACCATAAAGACGTACTGACACACTGGTGATATTCTATGCAAATAACTACTGGAGGACATCAAAGTCTAGCAATTTTTATCAATTTTACATTCTCTCTCTTTCTTTTTCTTACCAAGATATTTTTGGTAAATGTTTAAAGAATATAAACTCGTTTCAATAATCAAATGTCTTTCCAGGTTTGCCATAGTTAGACTGTATAATAACATTTTAAATTTAGATAGTGTATCAGTTTTTCGCTTGTAACGCTGTAATTTTAGAAGTATATTTAAGTGCTTTAAAATGAAGCCTAAATCACAGACAGCGTTTTCTTTTGGTTTTCTTTTTTTTTATTTACAGCAACTCAAAAAATCTTGCAATTTTCTAAAACTTGGTTTTAAATATGATATGAAAACAGGTTAAGCAGTAAAATTCTTTTCTTTCATAATGATGAAACATTTGTTGGATTTGCGATAAAATATAATAGTTGATTTCAAGTTCAAACTAACGTCCACTGTTTTGATCTCAGAAGATCTTCCACATGAAACCAGTCGTCTTCATGCAATGCATATTTATTTAGAGATGACGACTGACGTAAACAAAATTGTTTCTACTATTAAAGCTCTTAACTGCAAAAGTTCAAAACATAATACTTGCTGGCATGCATTTATTCTTCTAACAATTGTTCTGCCTACAACTTAACCGAGAGAAAAGCGGTGTTCATTAACTACGAGTATCTATAGTATATATGACTTTATTCTATGTAATTTGTGCAAAGCTTGAATTGAATATTGACAAATTAGCAACAACAACAAAAAAACATTTTGTTTTTCGGCGCCACTGTTCTCTGCTATAAAGTTCTGAAGGGAATCTTGTTCACACTCCCGCTGAACCAGCCCCGCGGACACTGTCTCGCTAACAGATTGGCTACAGCTAGATATTTCCGGTTCCTTAACTCCAATACCGCGACGAAATCAGTTCCACGGGCATTTGGAATTGAACATTACCCAAATGATCATGGTAAGGAAAAAGAAAGAATTAAATCTAATTTTTCAACCAAAAAAAAAAAACAAAAACAAAAACAAAAACAAAAAAAATCCACAGAGGAAACGGGTAGATTTTACTGCGCAGTTTAAAATTAATTTGTTTTGAATAACACACAGACACAAACACACACACATATATAATTATTATCTATGTGTATATATATATATATAAATATATATCGTACATCTGTACAGTTTTATTTCTGAGACATCGACAAGATCCACCAATTGTTTACAAAGAACAATAGAAATATTCAAGTTAAGCTATTTTATTAACTCTTCACTCTTAATTTGCCTTGCGTGAGTCATACATATGGTGGCTAGATGTAGAACTATTATAAGCTTTAGCAACCAAGGGTAACCCAATTTTTTTTTAAAAATCCGAGGCCTTCATTTTTTTTTTCTCTGCAATATTTTCTGAACAGTTGCACGTTTTTACTTTTTGTATTGGAGAACACATCAGGTCAAGCACTACACTGTTTGTATAATGGTCCATCAGCACCACATTATGTTATCGGCGGAGGGATACAATGAAAACAGGGCTGCTTAATAGATTGCACCCATATTTAGTTTTCTTTTTTGAGATCTCTCCTTCATTTAAGAAATGTCTTCATGACAATATGAGAAGAATTCCAATGTCTAAAGTCCTATATGCATTTGAAAACTACAGGTTTTTTTATGGCGCTAGAGGATATGAGTCTGATATGTTTGTGAAGTTTTCATTTCTTCTATGTAGTTGTCTTCGCAACTTTTTCATTTTAACGAGCAATTATACTTGTATATATATATATATACACACCTAGTTATGCGGTCCACGACTTTGAAATTTCGTGCCTAGTAGACAAATTTTCAAAATATACCATGCTCCTTAATTGTCGAGCACTGTTTTTATTATGTTATTTGACACACAATTTGATATATATAAATAATTATATAGAGAATAAAACAAAATTATCAAGCATACTTAAACATGAATGTAATTTTATGCATTCCGTAATTTTCATTGTTAAAATCAACACTGGCTAAGTCCAAATTGTGCATTGAGGCTCTTGCAGTGGCCTAGCGACTAAACAATCCTCAATCAGTCAGCCAACCAATTAAACAATTATTACTTCAAAGCCAGACTCCCTCTTTACTAAATCCTTTATGCATCCTGAAGAAATCACTTTTAACTTACAAAATGATTGTATCTCAGATCAGAGAAAGCTACCAAAGGATGTTTGTAGGGACCAGAATAAGATCTATTTTAACAGAATATAATGTCTCAGTGAAGTCGACATCTTAATTACTTTTTAATTTGTTTTTTTTTCCTCTTCTAAGTTTTTTTACCAAATTAATCGTTTTGTGTGACAAAAATTATTAGAACAAAATTTTGAAACTTTATCGCATAGCTATACGATTCTATTAATTTTGTGAACGACGTTAAGCTTTCCTCGAATATTTTTGTTCTCTTTCATGGCATCTCGGATTTACACAATTTAGCAAAAAGAAATGAATTAAACGATAAAATTTTGTCGGCAAGACTTGTTAGGATATGGCTTGTGATTATGAGTCGGAAATGTTTCTAAACAAGAGAAAGCATGTCTTTATGGGCAATTACGGTTCAAACATTTTTTTCCGCTTCGTTTTATTTTTCTTTTGAAAATTTCTTGACACTATATTCACGACAATCTAGCTTAATTCTCTGGGCGGTAGGCGGTAATGCCGATTTTCGGAGCTGAGCTCTAGATTTCTGAACTCTTGTGTCCAAATGCTCCACCAGCACAGCACCACAAAATCACAACCAAGCTAGAAGTTATAGAGTCAGAGTTGAAGAAAAGTTTTAAACCCTAACCGGCGCTTCCAGTCTCGGCCGCACAAGAAGAAAATGCATTACGGCCACTAACAATGATCATCTAGTTCTGCTTATTACAATGTTTCATGTAATATATTTCGGCATATTGTGCACTTTATACGCGCCAGCTACTTTAGAGGAAAATGTGTATTTAAAAATTCCCAGAGAATTTTTTTTTTCAGTTTTACACGTGCCAGACACTCAAGCTGCCCCATATTATTTCTTTTCCTCTCTCACAAAAATCACTTGTTGATAATTTTTTTTTCCTCCTTTTTCTACTGGTTGTAAACAAAGAAGACGATTTTACAACTAAACCAGGTCTTTATACTTCAACCATTTCCATAAACCCCACACTTACTCAAAACGTGCGTATCTTCGCCAGATTATGTCCTACCACGTGACCGGCGTGAACCAATCAGCGGCCGTGTTGCTGGTGCCCGTCCTGCTGGTGCTTGTCGTCTGCTGCCGGCCGAGCCTGGCCCTGTGTGAGGACAGGTGTGAGAGGTCTGTGCCCGAGCTGGGCAGACTGCGCAACGTGTGGCAGGAGTCTTTCCGCACAGTGGGGGGACAAAGTGCGTAGCGTTTATCGGAACCCTGCTCCGTTTACATCGTCATTATCATCATCATCGCCGTCATTATCCTCATTATCATCATCACCACCACCACCATCATCATCATCATCATCATCATCATTAACGTCATAATGATTATCATCATCATCGTCATTACCATCATCATAATAATTATCAACAATAGTATCATTATCCTCATCATCATCATCATCATCATCATCAATACCATCATCATCATCATCATCATGTTCATTTTCATCATTATTATCATCATCACTGGCACTGTCACGATCGTACGGTATGGTTAAAATAAAAAGACAGTAAAATCAGTGCTTCCTTTGATATACGATAAATAATTCTAAGAAAAAGTAATTCACTTGACCGTTTTGATAGAGATAAAGTTCAATACATAGTATTCTCCAGTTTTACGACAAGTAACTTCACAACCAGTAATCAATATATATCTTGAATCAAGCACAGTAATATAGAATTAATGGTTAACAGTTTGTGTCTCTAGGACTCGTGCTCTATATGGCTATGTAGAATCAATAATGACATTTTTGATTAGTAGGAATCACAACTTTCCACTTTCTTCAAACAAACTGGAATTGGGATACACCTTACACAGTTATAGAAAATCTATCGTCAATGGTTTCTTAGATCTGTCGACTGGAAGTTAATTTAGAGTAAGATTTATGCTGTCTCTCATAGGAGGGAAATATTCTACACAGCTTAGAGCTCGAAGCAGCTTTCTGTGATAAATCTCCTCTCTTTCTAAATCTGCCTGTTTTCTTCGAGAGTTATAGGTCTACTGATTAGAAGTTTTCCGTCTCAACTTTTCATGAGGACTATTGAGTACCTTCTCACTCAGCCTAGCTCGCAGATGATTGGCTGCTATCTTCACAACAAACATACAATGAAACAGTGTTCAGTCGTAATTTGACTCCGAATTAGAATTCTAATAAGTATCTAGTTCAATAGATTATGCGATAAGAATGAAATCTATAAGATCTTTATGTATAGATGACTAATGATATATGCTGACCATGACAGGCATCATAATTATCATTAATATCATCGTCCGTATGATCATTATCATCATCATTATATTCAACATTATCATAAAGATGATGACGATCATCATCATTACATAATCGTCGTTGTCTTTTTCATGATTATAATTATTATCATCTTCACCATTATCATCATCATCATTACCATCATCATCAATAAAGCGTACTATACTATACATTACCTTTTTTATTTTTCCTTTATTTTGTCTAATTTTAACATTTTCTCTTTCTTTCGCCTCATTTGAATCTTTTTTTTTTAATCTATTCCGTCGCACTTTACTTTTCTCCCTTATTTTGTCCCATTTATTTTTTTCCCCTCTATTCCGTCGCACTTTACTTTTCTCCCTTATTTTGTCCCATTTATTTTTTTCCCCTCTATTTCGTCTACTTTTACTTTTGTTTTCTTCCATTCTCGATTAATTGTACTCTGTTTCCCTTGCATATCGTCAGACATAACCTTCAATCATTTTTTGCTGACGTTAGTCCGGGAACCCGCAAACGGTCGCGGGGGCAGTCAACGAATCCGGAACTTAGTGTTAAGGGTGGTCGGAATGTTTGAGGAGTGTATGGTCGCGTGTGAGCACCAATTCAGGTATGTATGCTTATCTAGAGAGTTTATGATGTAAGTAGGAGAAAGATGCGCTGATATAATATACATATATATATATTTATATATATATATGTATATATTTTGATATATATATACATCCATAATTATGTATGTGTATATATTTATATAAGTGGTAAAAGATCTTACCACAAATGGTTTGTCATGCGACACTAGTATTTGGAAAGGATTACAACAACCCTGTCCTCCATTCAATACACTCGTGTGCGCATAACAGAACAATTGTGGATAGATTTTTATTACTAAGTTCTCACGGTTGAGCACTTATACTAATTGTTTGCATTAATCTTCATATTAATTATTAAATTGTATATATTTGTATATTGATAGAGAGAGATTAACAGATAGATAGATAAATAGATAGATAGATTGTTTGATAGTTTTAAGATAAGTTGGAATAATAGTAGGATAGATAGATAGATAGATAGATAGATAGATAGATAGATAGATAGATAGATAGATAGATAGTTAGATAGTTAGATAGTTTGAGGATAAGTTGGAATAATAGTTAGACAGATAATTGATAAACACAGAGAGAGCTAGAGAGAAAGAAAAGAGAGAGAGAGAGAGAGAGAGAGAGAGAGAGAGAGAGAGAGAGAGAGAGAGAGAGTGAGAGAGAGAGAGAAAAAGAGTGAGAAAGATTTTTTTATAAATTAAGGTCTTGGTAGATGGGTCGATATCAAATACAATTGTGGCTCAAAAGGGTTGATATCTTTAATGTTTGTTTTTGGGTTGTTTTTTTTTTTTTAGCTTTTTTAACGTTAGGTGAGAAGAATATTGTCTGCTAGCTTCTCCATATTATAAACACTCACTTTTTTATTTCAGTAAAAGAAGCAGCGACAGGCATCGGCCTTTGCGGTCAAAGTTGAGAGTGAAACCAGCATCTTCAGCGCCAAGGTCAGGGTCTAGGTCAAGAAAGAGGTCAAGTTCAATACTTCTTCTTCGGCTTCAGCCATTTGTTGAGGTGTAGACATCAGTGAGGGTAAGATTTCTCTATTGTTGCTGCTCTTAATGTTGCTCTCTATACTGGACACTTGGTTTTCTTGTCACGAGGTCAGAGGTTAAATCGGGGGTCATAAGCGTTGCTGTGCTTTAAGACCTTGAGTTAATAACATTTGAATATTTCGGCACCTTTTTAGATGGTGAAAAACGATTACTCCAAACTAGGCAGAGAACAGTGGTGACAGTAGCTGAGGTAGAGGATTATTTTCAATATCTGTGCTGTGCAATGTTCTCAAGTGAATAAAGTTAAGAAAGGCAGAGTTGTTGACTGTAGACAACCATAGAAACATACATTTTAAGGGTGTGGGGGATAATAGCACTTCAAACAATTTAACGGAATGAAGGTGAGTGCTACACGTATGGTTTTGCTGATAGAAGTTTAGCTGACAATAGCAAATAGAAATCTTTATATTCTCTGATTCGACCTTTAGGTTCAAATAATAAAATTCAGCAGCAGCAGGTAAAACATGATGAAAGCAAATTTTTTCCAAGTAATTATAGCTTTTTACTACACTTACATTAATCTTGCTGATAAGATTTGAAATACCACAATTATTTTATTTAAAGAACCAGTTACTGAGTGAGATTATTAATATTTCTCCCAACTGCATGACTGTAATCACAGTCATAAAATTTAATAATCAGGAGCCAGTCTAAACAACTTGTTTTCGACAATGTCCTTTCTAGATATCAAGAATCGATTCCAGCTAAATTAAATATCTATATCTATTCTTTTAGAACACTTTGGACACGATCTGCTGACGTTTAGCAAGTCATTCCGAGTAAAATCTAAATTGTTTGTGAAACAGGCATACTTTTTGCGCAGCAAGAACTTTAATGGGAATTCCTCAAACGCAACATCATTTTGGGCATGCAACGAGAAAATTCTGAAACTTAATGCTGCAAGGGGAAGAACAAAAAAAGCAATGCAGTTCTCTATAGATCCGAAGATTGCTTCGAATTTGAAATAAGCGGCATTTTTTTTTTCTTGAGATAATTTGTTAAAAACTGTATTGTACAAAGTGGAAGATAATTTCATTTATAAATACAAAATTAAAAATAAAAAAACACTTTATTCTTAAAAGGATAAAAAGTTGTCTACAATAATTTAACAGTGATATTAAAAATAATCATAGCAATTATGATATAACAATACAAAGAATAATAATAATAATAATAATAATAATAATAATAACAACAACAACAACAACAACAACAACAACAACAACAACAATACCAACAACAACAACAACAAAAACAACAACAACAACAATGACAATAACAAGAACAATATCGATAATGATAGAAATATAAAAAAGATCATGAAAATAGTGAGAAGAGAAGGAGAAAAAAAAAAAAGAAGAAGAAGAAGAAGAAGAAGAAGAAGAAGAAGAAGAAGAAGAAGAAGAAGAAGAAGAAGAAGAAGAAGAAGAAGAAGAAGAAGAAGAAGAAGAAGAACGATGTCATACCTTTGCCGTAATACCACACCATAGTTTGACCGCCCTTTGACTAAGGTTTTGTCTTTTGTTGTTTTTTCGAGGGAGTGGGGGTTGCGGTGGGTTGGGGGTCGTCTGTCTTTTTTCATATTAGATAAAGACATTTTGGGGCGAAATAAACAGTTACATCAATATTTCAATATGCAGATATTAAAACATAGATATATAGAAGCTCTCGAGGTGTGTATGTGTGTGTGTGTGGGGCGGGGGATATTGAAAAAGAATATTTTTATAACGTATCGGTCCAGACAGATTTGTGTAGAAGTCGAGAGAGCGTTTTAAATGGGTGCATCTTAAAAGCAATCAGTATTTGTGTGAAAAGTCTAGATTATTTTTTATAAACAAAATAAAAAAAAATAAAGACAAGGGGATTTAAGAGTCTTTTTGATACAACAAAAGGTTATATCAACTTTTCTTTAAAAATGAAGAAAGCAAACAGTTTATCATTTTACTGGAATGTTTCCTTAAGCAAAGTATTGTCACCTTTAATAGCTTTACAACTGAAAATTAATCTTACAGTTAGAATTATTAGGAAGATCGCTCTCGTTTCATCTAGACATGTAAATATGCAACATCACCGCTTGCCAGGTTGTCATTTGTGTATGTAAAATGTCATAAAAATGTTTGTAAACGTGTCAGTAAAGAGGTCATGGGTACTTCGGAGAAAATACTATTTTTGCTCTTTACAAATCGTTATTGACAACTAGCCGGAGAGAAAGTTTTGTTTCGTGCGGAAAAAAACGTTTTTGTAGACCTAAAGCCCACATCGTGGTAAAATATCTCTCTTTTTTGTAGTTTTTGGTAAAGCAAATAAATTATTTGCACGAATGTTAGTTATGTGTATTTTGTTTTTATATATCACTTGTTTTCTTGAAATATTTCACTGTAAAGATTAGCTTTCTCTTAATATTGAAATAATAATAACAATAAACTTATTTTTGTAAAGTCCTAAAGGCTGTGCATATCTGGGCACTTTTTACTGGAATTCATAAATTTCTCATAAAGATAAAGAGGGGTCTCTATATAGAATGGAAAAGCATTTTAATTTGTTTTGCGGTATTTATTTTTATCCAATAAAAGTTATAAACAAACAAATAACGTTTGTTTCCACCATTTTTTATTTCAAACACAGGCGACACAGGATGAGAAGGAGATGATGATGATGATGATGATGAGGAGGAGGAGGAGGAGGAGGAGGAGGATGAGGATGAGAGTGAGGATAATGATAATGAACAGCACTTGTCGCAACGGAATCGACTCCAAGTCAAGCTTGAGAAACGTTTATAGAAACACAAAGCATGGATTTAAACTTGAGATTCACACAGCTGATTTTTTTTCTTTTTTTGCTCGTCTTAATGCAATAGATCAATGTCTCGTGAGATGGAAATAATGTTATATCTTGTTTCGCTTCATCCCATGAAGGTCAGCACAAAACATGAGCGATTCTAACTAGATAACACCATTCTTGGGCTATTATGTTAAAAACGTCACTTGTTTATGAGAGTTTCCGCTATGAATCAGTGAAGGATCATCGCCGCTCAAACTTAGTAATCGTTTGATGGTTTAGAAATAACATATTCTATTCCCTGCAAGACAAATAGAATAGGGTGGGGGAGGAAACAATGGAAAACTGTCCCCAACATCGAAAACAAGATCAGTGAAATGCATAATAAAACCTTTTCAGCGTATTTTTATAAAGTATTTCGAATTTGAAAAAAAAACCAAAAAAAACAGAAGAAGAAAATTTTATTATTTTTTTTGGTTGTTGTTGTTGTTGTTGTTGTTGTTGTTGTTGTTGTTGTTGTTGTTGTTGTTCGTTTATATTTCAAGATTAACACATTTCTGTTAAATGCGCTCCAGCAAAGAACGAAGCCACACTTTTGCTGCCGATAAAAGAAGTCCTAGATATCTTCCCAGGAGAACACTCTTCATTTTTTTCCTGGACTACGCTGATACGATGTTTTCTGACACCTCATTGGCTAATCTCTGTCATGTGACAAGGCCGCCATTCATTAGCCGAACTTACCGGAAATGGCAACCATCTTGACAACAGGTTTCACGGCTCTAGAGGAGAGGAAGAACTAACGCCTAGGCAGACGTCGCCCACCCTGGCTACACACAAAGTAAACCATCAAAAAAAAGAAAAGATTGAATACAAAACTGTTTATCGATTCAAACAGCCTTTGTTTTTTCCTTATTTTCCCCCCTGTGTTGTTTGTCCAAGCGTCCAGATCTGCGTATGATACGACTGAAATGGTGCTCGGTGTTTAGGGCGATGGTTCAACCACGTTTGGTCCATTTTGCTTTTGGTTCTTTGAAATATCAAAATGTAGATTTATCTTTTTATGTTATTTATTCCTTCAACTCTTATTTTTTTAATTTCACTCTCCTATCCTTTATCCCTGGTTTTTAAGTTGCCTTCTTCCTGCCATACCTATTTCTTTCTGACTTCATTTCTCTCTATTTTGGTTCTTTCTCTCATAATGTCTGTTCTCTTCGCCTTTTCATTTTTTTTTTTTTTTTTTTGGCCTTTCTTTATCTCTCTCCGTCCCTTTCTTTCATTCTTGTAATTCTTTCGTTTCCCTTCTAACTCACTTTCTCTCTCTCTCTCTCTCTCTCTCTCTCTCTCTCTCTCTCTCTCTCTCTCTCTCTCTCTCTCTCTCTCTCTCTCTCTCTCTCTCTCTCTCTCTCTCTCTCTCTCTCTCTCTCTTTCTCTCTCTCTTTCTCTCTTTATCTATATATCTATCTATCTATCTCTCATCTCTAGCCTATTTACTTTCTTCGTGCATTTCTATAACATTTTACCTAGCTCAAAAATTATTATCGAATGATTAGGTCACAAAGAACCCCACAAAACAAATGAAAAAATTTTGATTTTATTTTATTCGTAGTATATTATAGCAAATGGGAAAAATGAAAATCACAAAAATTCCAGATAACTCTGGAATAAACTTTTGATATGACCTCCCGGCGAGAAATAAAGTCAGCTCGTTAGATATTAGATGTTAAACTTGTTTTGCTGTCACTCGCACGAGGAAAAAAAACGTTTGGGTTTTTTTTTAATTAAAGAAACATAAATTTAACGCATGAGCTTCAAAAATGTTACTGTTACTTTATTTAAAAGAGCCTTAAGATTTAGATCTAGCCTTTACAAATTTTGCAGGGCAGTTGCTTTCAACAAAACACCAGGCTATCGCCATAAGCTTTTGTTTTCGTCTCAAATTAAAGAGTGTAAATTTATACCTCGCAGTAAATAAACTTACTAACACTCAATATTTCTGTAGCAGTTGATCTTTTCTTTACTTCACTTTGATCTGAAAGTAAAATAATTTTTTAAAAAGCAGCAAAAGAAGGTCAAGGTCATGACTTGCCACGACTAACTCCCTCCCCCTCCCTTACCCATTTATCAACTTCTGCCCCCTCCCCCACTCCTCCCACTCCCCCGTCCCCTCCAACTCCAGCACAAGACGACCGAGCCCGATGCAGACATCCATTATTAAACAGGCTGTATCAAATGGCATCTGCGTTAGGCCAAATCATCTAAGCTTTTTTCACACGAGGCTGATGTGAAAATTGAATAAAGTCAATGTCACAGAGAACTCAAGGAACGGTTAGATGTCCCTCCTGATCGGAGAAATTTAATAACAAAGCGAAATGCTCGCCATGAAATGGGGATTGTGGTACATGTAGCAGCATCGAGCAGAAGAAGGAGTAGCTGAATACGCATGCGCAACCTTCAACGTTTTCTCAACGTATAATTGGTCAGGTTCAGCCCATACAGCTTCACACTGCAAATTTATTAGTCTTTATTGTTAGTTTTTGTGGGGGTTTTTTATTCCTTGTCGTCGTCTCTCTCTCTCTCTCTCTCTCTCTCTCTCTCTCTCTCTCTCTCTCTCTCTCTCTCTCTCTCTCTCTCTCTCTCTCTCTCTCTCTCTCTCTCTCAATCTCTCCCTCCCTCCCTCTGTCTCTCTCTCCTCTCTCTCTCTATCTCTGCCTTTGTCTGTGTGTGTGTGTCTGTCTGTTTGTCTATCTCTCTCTCTTTCTCTCTCTCTCTCTCTCTCTCTCTCTTTCTCTCTCTCTCTCTTTCTTTATTTCTGTTAAAACGCATTTATTTTTAATTTTTACCCATTGCAACCGCCTGGGAACATCACTGAGTATAAATATGCTACTACTAGACAACATTGTGCAACCTTGGAAATCTACTTATCTAACCTGCGTGATAACAAATACTTCTTTAAAAGGATCCATCAAAGTGTTTGAATTTTACAAAATAAGCAAACTGTTCTTATTGGACAAGCCCTCTAGTACTAGTGTAAAACCGTCGCGAAAATTCTTAAAACTTTTTTTTCTAAAAATAGACCCAAAATGATAAATGATTCTTTAGATATGCGGTCGATTCGGCAGAAAAAAAAATAATATATAGAATCAAATTGGATTTCTTTTAGGTATCTTTATGCTTTGAGTAGAAGAGAGACTAAGCTGGTTAATTATAAATATCTATATATAAAAGCGGACTTGGGAGGCTTTGTGCACTAACTCCTTCGTTATTACCCAACCCACACTTTTAAACCTTTGCATTCGTCTACAGCATTTATGTGGCTAGGTTCTGAATCATAAAAAAATATCTCAAATTGCTTTCCATGACTTCTACAAAAGGTAACTGACGATTACCAATTTCGTGCGCCATTATCAACGGAAGTCTATATCGCTCGAATTGAGGTGTACCTCTAGGTTTAAACAAAGTCGTGACAAAGAATTCTCGCAAGGCAGTGCACTTTTATGCACTAAACGCGAAAATTTAGAGCTTTCTAATAAGCGTTTAAAAGGATCTTAAAAGCAAATTGTGAAAGAATAGAATAATAGTCGATTTCTTTTATTCCAAAAGGAATTAATTTTATATCTAAATTTTGAGTTTCGAATTAGAATTATCGAGATATATTAATTCTAGATAAAGATGGATAGTTGGAGGCATATCTGGATCGTGCAAGTAAAAGGAGAAATATCAAGACCATTTATAAGCCTCTTTAAATACATACACGCACTCCAGGCTCGGCAAATTGGCACCAGAGTCCTGTTTGTAGAACGGGGTTTTCAGCTTGTATATAAATTATATTGCTCTATCTCTCTCTTTCTCTTTCTGACCTTTTTGTGTTTTTCTATCATTCTCATATCTTTATTATAGTTTGAGACAAATTGTTTTGTTTGTTTTTTTACTCTTAGTTTGAAAATAACAATTTTAAGAGCCACTGAATTGATGTTTCTTCATAACAGATCTGAGAAGACAAAAAGATACATTATGAAAACCAAGTCATTACTTTTTTTAAAAAAGAAATAAACGATACCCACAATGGTGAGAAATTTGCAGACAGTTTGAAAATTGGGAAATAAAAAGCGAGTTCCTTGTTAATTGTTTACTTTTTCAAGTATAACATGTACCGGGAACAGTAAAAAAGAATGTGACGTATTGACTTATTAACTTTCAATGCAACAAGAATCATAAAACAGACCGGGAACAGTGGATAGCAGATTTTGAGTGATTCTGATTACGGTAAGGGAAGGCACGTTAAGGAGAAGGGCGGAGGAAAGAGGTGCGAGTGTTGCACAGCTCTTTGAAGAAGATTACACACAAAATACAGCAGTTAAAATAAAAGTTCAACAAGATAAAGAGTTTTAGTTGAAAGGTCAGTTGAAGAAATTAAAGCAAATTTAGAAACACAAGTCACTGAGGCAGTCAGTCACTCAGGAAGAGAACTGGGAAATTACTAGTTTGCACAATCTTGAGTGATAGCCAGCAGGCCACCACGACACACTGACCACGGGCGAGCCTAAAGGGGTCACTGGTCAGCACTGAAATGACCATCGCCTGCTTCTCTGGCCCGTGCCTCACCTGGCGTTGTAGTGGCGCCTCACGGACTAACACCCAACCTATCACAGAATCAACGCCCTGGCCCTGCTGGCTGTTTTGTCGTAAAAGTCGGGTCGAGACATACGTTGGGCTCATGGGTTGAGACATAGGTTAAGGTCACGGGTTGAGACATAAATTTGAAGTCACGGGTTGAGACATAAGTTTGAGGTCACGGGTTGAGACATAGGTTTGAGGTCACGGGTTTAGACATAGGTTTGAGGTTACGGGTTGAGACATAAATTGGTGTCATGGGTTGAGACATAGGTTTGAGGTTAAGGGTTGAGACATAGGTTTGAGGTTACGGATTGAGACATAGGTTGAGGTTACGATTTGAGACATAGGTTGGTGCCACGGGTTGATACATAGGTCGGGGCCACGAGTTGAGACATAGGTCGGGACCACGGGTTGAGACATAGGTTTGAGGTTACGGGTTGAGACATAGGTTGGGGCCACGGGTTGAGACATAGGTTTGAGGTTACGGATTGAGACACAGGTTGGGGTCGCGGGTTGAGGCATAGGTTTGAGATTACGGATTGAGATATAGATTGGGGTCGCGGGTTGAGACATAGGTTTGAGGTTACGGGTTGAGACATAGGTTTGAGGTCACGAGTTGAGACATAGGTTGGGGCCACGGGTTGAGACAAAGGTTTGAGGTTACGGGTTGATACATAGGTTGGGGCCACGGGTTGAGACATAGGCTTGAGGTCATGGGTTGAGACATAGGTGGGGATCACGGCGTTGATGCGAATCCCTGGATCCGTAACGGAAAAAAAGAGAGAGCGATTTGAGTTGAAGGTTCTTACTCTTTTTCTGATCATGTTGATATAGTCCATCCACAAAAGCAACAGTTGTAGATAACACAAGTCTCCTAGTTTACTTATAATATGAATATGATTGTGGCTACCTCGTCTGAATTTAATTTTGATTCAGCTAGAAGATATGAGATAAACGATATTTTTTCTTTTTTATTTTTTTTTTATTTTTTAGGCATTTTTTTCGCTCTTCAGATTGCTTTCTTTTCTTGTCTTTTCCAGTTTTTCGTCGTAACAATCGGGTTAGAGTTCGAGCAAGATTTGTATTAATTTTCCTAGGAATTCTCTTGCACGAATTTTTTAACGAATTAGTAAGAACATTCTAGTAAAAGCTTTCAAGCTGTACTAGAGTTTTAGACGTGGAGAAAACTACAGCATGAATGGATAGAGGAAACTAAAGTAAAAAAGACAGAGAAGAAACCCATGAGCAACAATCAAAACAATCATGATTTAACTGTTAGTTCGGTGATAGCTATAGCTGTTGTCATCTGTTTATGAATTGTACATTTCTCGTGGATAAACTATAAGAAACCATTATCGACTCCTTGATAGCTGATAGCTTTGCGCCACATAATGTTTCTAACATTATTTTCCGGGTTTTCTGTATGAGCCTTGTAAAGATAGCTTTAACTGTTTATGTTTACTGAAAATTACCTTAAACGGTTAACTGATTGCATAACGACAGACAATTTATTATAATAGAGAGTATTACTAACATTACGCTTTTCAAGGTAGCGCGGCGAGGAAATTTTTTTTACTGGTGTCTAGTTTTCTCAAATAAGTAGGAATTCATTTGATAGAGCATTCGATGTACAGTAATAAAACTTAGGTTCGATCTATCTGTGTATGGCAGAGTTGGATCTTATCTACTTAGCTAGGCCTACACTTGATGAAGAATCTAGCCTTACCCTTGAGGAAGGACCTAGCCTTACCCTTGAGGAAGAACCTTACCCTACCCTTGAAGAAGAACTTAGCCTTACTCTTGAGGGAGAATCCAGCCTTACCCTTGAGGAAGAACCTTACCCTACCCTTGAAGAAGAATTTAGCCTTACTCTTGAGGGAGAATCCAGCCTTACCCTTGAGAAAGAACTTAGCCTTACCCTTGAGGGACAACCTAGCCTAAACCTTAGTTAAGAATCTAGACTCACCCTTGAAGATGAATCTAGCATTTCCTTTGAGGAAAAATCTAGTTTTATTCTTTAGAAAGAACCTAGCCTTACCCTTGAGGAAGAATCTAGCTTTACACTTGAAGAAGAACATAGCATTATCCTTTAGGGAGAATCTAGCATTATCCTTGATGAAGAATCTACCCTTACCCTTGAGGAAGAATCTAGCCTTACTCTTGAGGGAGAATCTAGCCTTATCTTTGAGGAAGAATCTAATCCTACCCTTGAGGGAGAACCTAGCCTAACCCTTGAGGAAGAATCTAAACTTACCCTTGAGGAAGAATCTAGCCTTACTCTTGAGGGAGAATCTAGCCTTATCCTTGAGGAAGAATCTAGCCTAACCCTTGAGGAAGAACCTAGCCTTACCCTTGAGGAAGAACCTAGCCTAACCCTTGAGAAAGAACCTAGCCTTACCCTTGAGGAAGAATCTAGCTTTACACTTGAAGAAGAACATAGCATTATCCTTGAGGGAAAAATCTAGCATTATCTTTGATGAAGAATCTACCCTTACCCTTGAGGAAGAATCTAGCCTTACCCTTGAGGAAGAATCTAGCCTTACTCTTGAGGAAGAATCTAGCCTTACTCTTGAGGGAGAATCTAGCCTCATCCTTGAGGAAGAACCTAGCCTAACCCTTGAGGAAGAACCTAGCCTTACCCTTGAGGAAGGATCTAGCCTAACCCTTGAGGAAGAACCTAGCCTTACCCTTGAGGAAGAACCTAGCCTAACCCTTGAGGAAGAACCTAGCCTAACCCTTGAGGAAGAACCTAGCCTAACCCTGGAGGAAGAATCTAACCTTACCCTTGAGGAAGAACCTAGCCTAACCCTTGAGGAAGAACCTAGCCTAACCCTTGAGGAAGAACCTAGCCTTACCCTTGAGGAAGAACCTAGCCTAACCCTGGAGGAAGAATCTAATCCTACCCTTGAGGAAGAACCTAGCCTAACCCTGGAGGAAGAATCTAATCCTACCGTTGAGGAAGAACCTAGCCTAACCCTGGAGGAAGAATCTAATCCTACCCTTGAGGAAGAACCTAGCCTAACTCTGGAGGAAGAAATTGACTAACCCTTGAGGAAGAACCTAGCCTTACCCTTGAGGAAGAACCTAGCCTAACCCTTGAGGAAGTATCTAACCTTACCTTTGAGGAAGAACCTAGCCTAACCCTTGAGGAAGAACCTAGCCTAACCCTTGAGGAAGAACCTAACCTTTCCCTTGAGGAAGGATCTAGCCTTACCCTGGAGGAAGAATCTAACCTTACCCTTGAGGAAGAACCTAGCCTAACCCTGGAGGAAGAATCTAACCTTACCCTTGAGGAAGAACCTAGCCTACCACTGGAGGAAGAATCTAATCCTACCCTTGAGAAAGAACCTAGCCTAACCCTGGAGGAAGAATCTAATCCTACCCTTGAGGAAGAATTTAGCCTAACCCTGGAGGAAGAATCTAACCTTACCCTTGAGGAAGAACCTAGCCTAACCCTTGAGGAAGAACCTAGCCTAACCCTTGAGGAAGAACCTAGCCTTACCCTTGAGGAAGAACCTAGCCTAACCCTGGAGGAAGAATCTAACCTTACCCTTGAGGAAGGATCTAGCCTTACCCTTGAGGAAGGATCTAGCCTAACCCTTGAGGAAGAACCTAGCCTAACCCTTGAGGAAGTATGTAGCCTACCCATGGGGAAGATTCTAGCCTAACCCTTGAAGAAGTATGTAGCCTTACTCTTGAAGGAGAACCTACACCTTCAAATAAGATGATTTTAGGAAACTAAAGGGTGCGGAAACCAAAATATTTAGTTCTCTATCCCAGAGCTAAACAGCTGTATAAGTAAGAAACGAAATTGGTGTAATGAGGACATTGATACATACTTTTCGCGCCGATCTGAATTCCTAGACAGATCACAGCGCGGTTCAGAGTGGCTATGCTGATAGGGTAATTCACTCTAGACTTTCCGAGATATGGCTCGGCGTCTTGGATGAGCGCGATAACGGACGCTGCATTGATCATAATGGATGATCCTAGGTCCATGTCACCAGGGACTTCTTGCCTTCACTCAGTAAAACCGCATGGTATGGTACAACAACGTCTAGCTCTCGACTTCTACCGTGTTCTCCACGTTTTTTTCTCACCGCTGCCTCTTTGGTGATGTTTCCGCCATCTAAGAGCACCTTGACAGTGTGCCAAGAGGGACTGGCTGCTCACTTCCATGTAAAGACGGTTTTGGCAAATCGTTTGCCGTCCCGATCACAAATAGTTTGGAGCCTTTAGTGGAAAGAATGGTGATTGTGGCAAGTGCAATATCAGAATTCAGGGACCAAAATGGTTGTGGCAAATTAGTTCAATATCAAAGATTGACCACGATGACAGTGGCGAATGGGTCTGATACCAGATTTTGACCATATGGGTTTGAGAATAAGTCTGATACCAGAACTGGACCATGATAGTTATGTGGAGTGATTCCGATACCAGAACTGGACCATGATGGTTGTGTGGAGTGATTCCGATACCAGAACTGGACCATGATAGTTGTGTGGAGTGATTCCGATACCAGAACTGGACCATGATAGTTGTGTGGAGTGATTCCGATACCAGAACTGGACCATGATAGTTGTGTGGAGTGATTCCGATACCAGAACTGGACCATGATAGTTGTGTGGAGTGATTACGATACTAGAACTGGACCATGATAGTTGTGTGGAGTGATTCCGATACCAGAACTGGACCATGATAGTTGTGTGGAGTGATTCCGATACCAGAACTGGACCATGATAGTTGTGTGGAGTGATTCCGATACCAGAACTGGACCATGATGGTTGTGTGGAGTGATTCCGATACCAGAACTGGACCATGATAGTTGTGTGGAGTGATTCCGATACCAGAACTGGACCATGATAGTTGTGTGGAGTGATTCCGATACCAGAACTGGACCATGATAGTTGTGTGGAGTGATTCCGATACCAGAACTGGACCATGATGGTTGTGTGGAGTGATTACGATACTAGATCTGAAACATGATGGTTGTGTCCAGTGTGTCGGATACTAAAACTGGACTGTGATGATTCTGTGGAGTGTGCTCGATACATGAACTGGACTATGATGGCTGTGTCAGGTACTACTACTACTACTACTACTACTACTACTACTACTACTACTACTACTACTACTACTACTACTACTACTACTACTACTACTACTACTGCTGCTGCTGCTGCTGCTGCTGCTGCTACTACTACTACTACTGCTGCTGCTGCTGCTGCTGCTGCTGCTACTACTACTACTACTACTACTACTACTACTACTACTACTACTACTACTACTATTACTACAACTACAGCAGTGGTTAGGATAAGGCTTTAAATGAAATGACTGAAAATGATAAATTTGTAGGATTGGAACAATGGATTTATAGATGTTTTGGCACCCATCGCCTTGCCATTCAAAAGAGAACATAGCTATTACCAACACGCCACTACGCTCCAAAAAAAAACAAAAATAAACAAAAAAAAACCAAAGAGAGGGGTTCATGGCGCAGTATTTGCTAAGTCCCCCTTAGTTACTTTTAATCAGGATTGGGAAGATCCACATCGCACCAAAGACAGCCATAGATTGGAATTTCAAATTTAGATCTAGAGGATATATCCTATATATTTCAGGCTTGCATGTTGTTATCGCGCGTCTGAGATGCTTGTGCGTCCAATGGCAAATGGTGATGCTGTTTAAAATTAGGGTTTTTGTTGGAAAAGACATCATATAATGTTTGAACATTTCTCGTACAGCTCGAGCGTAGCGATGAAAGCACCTTAAATTTTTTCAAAAGATTCAAAACTTCAAAAAGAATCAAGAATTAGTTTATTGGGAAATTCTAGCAATCTCAAATATACTTTGTAAGCCAGCAACGCAAAATTGCGTCAACCGTTCCTTTTTTTTTTCTTTTTTTTGTTTTTAAAGAAGGGATATTGAGAATTGATTCTTAAAATAACCACACAGTTTGTATACATCTTTTAGCAACATTTCAGGTTTGAATAAACTAAGGTCCCTTTCACACAATTATCAGTATGGTTACGTTCTACTTGTTGGTTCATTTAAGGCTAGAACCATCCCTGATATATATATATATATATATATATATATATATATATATATATATATATATATATATATATATATATATATGTGTGTGTGTGTGGTCTGCCTAAGGCTATAGCCACTGAAGTTGCCCTAATTTACGAATAAAACTTACCTAGAAATAAAAAGGCGTCATATTTCAAGTTAATTTTTGTAAAGGGGAAGATGAAGCGAATGTTCATGTATCGACACCTTTAAGGGACATGTCTACAATTAAAACACGAGGGTGGGGAAAGCAAACCTTTGGGCGACAAAAATCGTTTTTTGTTCTTGTTGTTGTAGTTGTTGTTGTTTGTTTTTTGTTTTTGTTTTTTTTTGTGTGTTTTGTTATTTTTTTTTTCATTATATGCTCAATATAACTTTTTTGTCTAAAGCTATTAGTTTTATAATTAACTGCCAATGCAGAACTATATACATATGTATCTCAAAGAGAGATAACATAATTGCTTCATCGGACTTAAAATGTATTTACAGTTATCGTTCTTTATGTTCCAGTATGTTGCTTTATTCTGTTAACAAATAAAGTATCCTTGAGCTTCACTTTTTCTCACCATGTTTTTTTTTTTTTTCATTTTCTCTTTAAAATGGAATATTTAGACAATTGTTCAGGATTGCTATTCAATATTTCTTCTGGCGTTTCTATTCAGGGTTGGCCTGTTAAGACCTCCAGGTGTAATTAATATTGATCTAGGATGAATATAATGGTATATAATGGGATCCATCGGCAAATACGAAAAATCCAACCGACAAGTAGGGATGTCAATGATAATGAAGATGATGATGGTGATGATGATGATGATGATGATGATGATGATGATGATGATGATGATGATGATGATGATGATGATGATGATGATGATGATGATGATGGTAAATGATAGGGTATGTCGACTTTTTTTTGGATTGGGGGGAGTGGTTGTTTTTTGTTTTGTTTTGTTGTTGTTTTTTTTTCTTTTTTGTTGTTTTGTCTTGTTCTATTCAGGGTTGGCCTGTTAAGACCTCCAGGTGTAATTAATATTGATCTAGGATGAATATAATGGGATATAATGGGATCCATCGGCAAATAGGAAAAATCCAACCGACAAGTAGGGATGTCAAAGATAATGATGATGATGATGATGATGATGATGATGATGATGATGATTATGGTGGTGGTGATGATGGTAAATGACAGGATATGTCGACTTTTTATTTGGTTTGGGGGGAGTGGTTGTTTTTTGTTTTGTTTTGTTGTTGTTGTTTTTTTTCTTTTTTGTTGTTGTCTTGTTTTGTTTTGTTTCTTTTTCCTGTTTTTTTTTTTTTATTAAATATATAGACTAATATGTATCAAACTGAAACCAGCAATAAAATGAAGCAAATTAGCAAGTCACTCTAAATCTCCTGTTAAGCCTTGATGTATACTTATATCATTTGACAACAGATTTCTGTTAAAATGTCTTCCTGGCTGAGTGATTACTTGTTCTCAGGATTCCAGTCACTCTAAATCTCCTGTTAAGCCTTGATGTATACTTATATCATTTGACAACAGATTTCTGTTAAAATGTCTTCCTGGCTGAGTGATTACTTGTTCTCAGGATTCCAGTCACTCTAAATCTCCTGTTAAGCCTTGATGTATACTTATATCATTTGACAACAGATTTGTGTTAAAATGTCTTCCTGGCTGAGTGATTACTTGTTCTCAGGATTCCAGTCACTCTAAATCTCCTGTTAAACCTTGATGTATACTTATATCATTTGACAACAGATTTCTGTTAAAATGTCTTCCTGGCTGAGTGATTACTTGTTCTCAGGATTCCAGTCACTCTAAATCTCCTGTTAAGCCTTGATGTATACTTATATCATTTGACAACAGATTTGTGTTAAAATGTCTTCCTGGCTGAGTGATTACTTGTTCTCAGGATTCCAGTCAGAACAGAGCCTGATATGCGTTCAAGATGGCCGTCGTGCTGCAGTGAGTGTTTTCACATACGTGGTCCACAGCATTATACACGCACAGTAATTTCGTGTTTTCTTTTCTTTCTTTTCTTTTCTCTTCATCGATTTAGAATGGCTGGTTCAAAGCGGGCCTTGAAGTTAGTCTTAAAATATTGAGTAGATGCTTGCTTGCCCGTTCGAAAAAAACAAGTGGGGAAGAAATCTACGTGGAAGGAAAGGAAACTTCACATATTAACAAATTGATATCCTACAGAGTCAATTATTTTACAGTTTTGATGGTGAGCAGAACTTAGTATATGTCGCCCAAAAGACAATCTTTCTGTTTGTACATGGAGCCTAGATCTATAGCCTCATGGGGGTTTATCTCTCTACAAAGACTTTAATATGTGGTACTGATGAGGTCCACTATAGACACGTTTTAGAGCGCAACCTGGTGTGCTGAAAGAGGAAAAAAATATCCGATAAAGATGCTTAAATATTAATACCGCACCTTCCTTAGATCATCTCTCCACTGAAGCAGATCACTAGTCTTACCGGGTTTTTTTGTATGTAAATTTTTATGATCTCTTAAGAAGTACTTACAGGGCAGCACATTTATTTAAAGATTTTAAATAGTGAGCTTACACATGCAAGTGGGTTTAGCCATGATTTGAGGTTGATTTTTTTTAATTTAAAAAGAAAACTTCCGTTTTTAGACGGAGTACTAATCTTCTGTGTTTACTTTACTTAAATTTGCATATCATCTTAAAAATTGAAGTCTGGGAAGTATTCAGTTGGAATTCTTCTTCTAAAAAACTTTTGGGTATACTATATAATGGACTGTTTGGTTACGATTATCTGGAAATAATTATTGGTTTTAAAGGGAAAAACAGCCGCCGTTGTTCGGAGGAAAGAAACACTAAGCTAATTTACTAAGGGAGAGGTCATTTATGAAAGAATATTGATATTTTTTTTAAATACATAATATTATGAAAAACTTCGTTGAAAAAAAAAAGTTGTGTTTATGATTTGAATGTGAGGTCTTAACAAGGTTAGTGAGTTTAATAAGCATCTTAGATTAGTTCTGCAAAATCTAGATCTTTATCTATAATATTGCTCTATGTGAAGAATTTCCTTGTTAAGAAATTTATTGAATGTCACTTTTTGTATTCAGTACACGACCCCTCGGTCAATATTCGCTGTAAAATTCAAAGCTTAATAATTGCAGATCTAGATCTACACGCTCCAAAGTATTGGCAACACAGCTGAAGCGCTAACCTCAGATGTGTGCTCTTCTTGTATAGCCTTAATGCTCCTGAGTCACTGGGTAAATCAGGAGTCCTACACTTTGTTATTTTCTCTTAATGGCAGACGTAGTTTCAAGATTTCAAAATAAATAAATTTAACAAGAGGTATATTGCAGCAAATTACTGTGAATTTTTCAAGAACATTATATTTATAGTCTTAAAGCATATTTTTTTTAGTTTTCATTAACCACATTTGAGACTGAAATCGGCACTTCAAAGATGAACAAAATTCATTCCTGCCCACTGAGTGATTTTGGAGAAGATGGCGTAGAAAGAAATAACAATTGTCTTTTGAAAATATAGATAGCGTTAAGTTAAAAAATTGCTTTTGAGTGAAGAATCTTTCAAATTGTAAGGATCGCTGCACAAAACGGAAAATATTTCGGTTTTACAAATTGGTTGATATGTTGATAGATCTGGCATCTACGTAAAAAAATTATTAAGAGTTATCGGTTAGCCAAGTGCAAAAGTAATAAATCGGTTCAAAGTGTCCAGCTTTATCTAATTGGTGTGTATATTCAAATTTTAGCCTGTTTGCTTACAACTGTCAGTATTTTAACGCATATCACTGATTAATCTATTTTATTTTTTTTTTCCTTATCTTTTTGCAAATGTCAATTTGAGATCAAACCAACTTAAAAAATGTCTATATCACAACATGACTACGACGCTAAATGGCCAAAAGCTACGCGTTATATGAAATAAGGGAGTTTAGTATCATACGCGAACAGGAATTGGAGGTGGAGGTGAGGGAGTGGAGTTATCAAATCATCGCAACGACTCAAAACAATTAGAGAAAGAGAACTGATTTGAAATAAATATCTAGAAGAGTAGAGATTCTAGTATTTCATTTGAGATCCTTTTCATTGAAGGTACAATAAAATTATATGTTTTTCAGCTCTCTTGGATGAAGTACGAACTTTTTTTTAAACGTTTTTTAAATCTGAGAGAGAGGTTAAATTATGCTAATAGGATATTGGTGGGTTGGACAAATAATTATATATTATGGTTCGTGTTACATACAGATACCTTAGATGTTTTTTTGTGGTGACCCATAATCCTCTTTGTTAACAAACAGCTGCAGATGTAGAAGATCGTCATATCTATAGTTACGTCATCTAGAGCTAAGTAGCAAACTACATGTAATTCAGCTTGCCTTCAAGGCTCTACTCTTGTACACACGTAAAATATTACTGCACAAAGATTAATCTTGCTGTTAGCCTCGCGATCACTTTATAGATTTCACTTTTTAAGATGCAGGTGAGGTGTTCAAAATAATATCTTTGTGAAAGAAATATTGGATAGCACAAAGTAATACTTTTAAGGATGTGTATTTGTGTAACATGTATAATAATTATCAACCAAAAGTCAGATGAGTCACTGTAGAAATGAGTGCCACAACATCATAAAGAAATATTAAAGAAGCCGGACATCTTTATATTTGGTGGTCAGTTGATAAATACAATGGCGTGCCAGATGTACGGATCTTATGCCCCAGAAAATCATGTTTATGCCGAGTGATTGGATTTCAACTTTCCATATGGTTTCTGTTGTTTGAAGTGATTTTTTCTTTCTTTTATCTTTTTTTTTTAAACTATTATTTTATATTATCGTTTATACAAGCAAAACTATGATCCCATTGAGAGTGGCAGATTGCTTAATAGCACATGAAAAAAGGAAGGCATAGCTTTCTGAAAGTTTGATCTCATTGGTAACTTTTTATTTATTTATTCAGTTTATATACAGACTTTACATGCTTTACAACAGATAAAATGAAATTTGAGTTAAAAAAAAATAAACTCTTCCGCCATGTCGATTATATTGTTGCTTTGTTGTTGTTTTTTTTGTTGTTGTTGTTGTTGTTGTTGTTGTTGTTGTTGTTGTTCTTGTTGTTCTTGTTGTTGTTCTTGTTCTTGTTGTTGTTGTTGTTGTTGTTGTTGTTGTTGTTGTTGTTGTTGTTGTTGTTGTTGTTGTATCTGTCGTTCTTGTTCTTGTTCTCGTTGTTGATTCTGCTTTCGCTGTTGCTCTAGATTTTTCTTCTGTTGTTTGTTTACACAAAATTCTTTTTCTTCATTTCGACCTGCTACATTGTAAAGAAAGTAAGGTTTTTCATTAAGAAAAAAACCTCATTGACGAACAATTTTTGTCCTTTTTAACACATCATAAAATCGAAATACACTTTGCACAACCTTTAGAATTTTAGCAATTTTTTTCCAAAATTTCATTTCTCAACCTACCAGTTCGGCAGGCCAGACAGAGATTGCAAGTATCACAAGCAAGACTATAACTCTCAAGTTGAGATTTTCTCCACAGTTTCTCTTTACTGGCAAGCTCAAAGCGAGTGGCAGGCAAGCTCCAAGTGTGGACTCTTCTGGATTAGTCATGTCTAGAATATAAAAACAGATCTGGACGTTTTCTGGTCTCTCTCCGACACAACTTGCTCGATTTGTCCACATCTGCTGCCTCAGTCTGTCTTGCACAGTTTGCAGACTCAAGTTGTCGGAGAACGTGTAGACCTCGGCTGATCGTTTTTCCTCTGCGGAGTAGAAAACACTGGGTTCAATCGATCTTCGTTTTTTTTAATTCTTTTCAAACAAGAGTATCGTCATCAATACCTCTATCCCCTCTTGTCCAGCTTTCAAGAAAATTACCTCGCCCACATATTAACCGAACACAACTTTATAAAAAAATTTAGCATCAGACTAGAGGACAAAATACGATATTTTCTTTCAAATCATATGCAATATACTTTCTTGACCACGAACACACTGTTGCCGGTAGGTAATTCATTATATACAAAGGCTATCAGTAGCGGCTTGACCCTTCTGTAAATATGGTGTTTTACCTCCAGGTTACCTAAGGGTTCTTGATTACATTGATTCCCTGAGGTGTTTGATCCAAATTTTCACAAGAGTGCACGATAACAACAGACACTCTAACTGGACCAAAGAGGCCACCAGAAGGTTGTAGACCAGCATCCAACTAGATATTATCTACCAGGAAGTACTAGACCACCATCCAACTAGATATTATCTTCCAGGAAGTACTAGACCAGCATCCAACTAGATATTATCTACCAGGAAGTACTAGACCACCATCCAACTAGATATTATCTAATAGGAATTCGATTAAATGTTATACACCAGAAAGTAATACACCAGAATTCCACCATGAGAGTTTCAAAATGTAATCTGTTTGGAAGGCTTTAAAGACAACCCATTGATCAGAGTTTCTAAATGACTCTTTGAGCGTTTCAAAAGAATCTCTTCATCAAATTTTCAAAGTGAATCTGTCCATGAGAATTTTGAATCTATCCATCGAAGTTTCAAAGTGAATTTGTCTGTCACAGTTTCAACGTGAATCTGGCAATCGGGGTTTCTTTAACATCAATAAAGTACAACCATATAATAACTATTATGTTTGATATTTGTGAAGTATAAATAAAAGATTATTGCATGTCTATCATTATTTAAAAGTTAGCCGTATAATCCACGCCATTTTGTTCAGCTGCAACATTGACAGAACACTCTTCTAAAGTTTGTTTCTAAATCAAAATAACACCCAGAAATAGACAAAACATTTTGATTTAAGACAGCCTTGCACGCCGCTCGACTACGATTATACTTATACAGCTAATTCAAGGCGCAGAAAAATTCTATCTTACTTTGAGGGAGATGTTCCAGTCGAAGCTTGCAATAGTCTTGCCTGCCCATGGCGACCTTAACATCCCAAACTTTAAAGCTGCCAAGGGCATTCGCGACTTGGAAACAAGTACAGACGGTCACTGCAGATTTTGTATCAAGATCTGTCACGGTCACTGATAACGGTATCATACATGTGTTCCCCTTGTACGCCCAGTAAAAGCTGGACTTTGTTAACAGGAGCGCTGCTTGAGTACATTCTTCGAGATGGCATTCAGACAAGTGACCCTTGAACCTGGAGCATCGCAGTCTCTTTTCTAAAGTTGTTTCCAACTCCACAACAAACTCCAACGGCAAACTGTCGAGCGAGTCGCGATGATGGTCAAACACGCCCATCTCATCTCCATCAGTGTCTACTGGGTTGTAGTGACTCTCATAAACAGATCCAGCCTTTGGAGCATCCGCAGAAAGAATTACGGGTGTCAGTTTAACTGGAACTGCAGATTGTAACCGCCCAATGGTACCCGTCATTGGTTTTAAGACCCACATGCCATTGATTTCTAAGTCGGCTGGGCCTCTAGCATATGGCTGTAAGTTGTTGTATGTACAACCAACTTGCGCTCTTTCACTGTCAGAGTGCGTGTCGTACAGAAAATGGGATTGGTTTTGGTGGAGACAAGCATCTTGCAAAAAGCCGCTGATTACATGGCTTTTTCCACACTGGCACGACACGACAGTCTCAAACTTACAGCTTCTGTGTAAAGAGGTCAATATGTCTTGCATAGCAGTAAGTGTACAACTTTGTAAGATTCCTAACAATGGTGAAACGAGATCTGTCTTCATACAAGCAAGGGTTGTCACTCTAGGCACGAAAGCCAATCTGTTAGCGGGTATTCCCCAAGAAGATGGTGTGTGAGAGTTATCGACGATGATGCCAAACTTTGTATCAGCCACTAAAAACGAACGCACATCAAGAAAGAGCTGCTGGAGGTTCAATTTTAAGTCTGTAAGAAACGTTGGGGTGGTCGACAAGTCTGAGCTCGGCGGTGGGGGATGAGTCTGTCGATGGCTGCCAGCTTCTCTGTTTACTATAAACGTCAATTCTTTACAAACCGTATCAGCCTCATCAAGAAAGTCATATGTTTTTTTACCTCTCATATATGTCTCCGGGCACTGACTTTCCATATCGTCACAGCAATCCTTATATACAAGACACCTATCATCGCATGCACACTTCAGAAAACTACCGATGTATTTAGTGCGGCCGCATCTGTTAGCACAGGAGATGAACGCTTGCTCTGGCGTGTGTGGAGAACCACATAAGCCTCTTCTGTGTGCAAAGTTAATTACGTTGTGTAAACACTGCGCCTTCAATTCTTGTGTTAGACCTAGAGAATACAAGGGAGTTTGAGACACTTTAAATCTTTGAGGGGTAAATTTGGCGTCGACTCTATCTCTTACTTGGGAACACATCGTATAAACAATGAGTATATAACTCCCAAATAAGGAACACATTGTAGCCTTTACTATTTGCATACTTAGATGTGTCGATTTTTTAAATCATAATTTAAAACATAAGAAATATTACTTCGGATCAAGGCGATAACGAATAGATTTAGGTTCAAATGCAAACAAACAAAGAGCAAAGACATCAAGGCTTTTCCTGTCAAATCGAATTCTTTTCGAGTTTATAAAGTTCGGCAGTTCTGAAAATAAGATGCTATACAATATGCAAAATGCCAAAAGTGATGTTAACCACGGAATTCCTTTAGCTTTATAGCCATTGCTCATATTTCAAAAACTAATATTAATTTTTGTTGCTTCATAGGATTTTGCAAAAATGTTAATCACTTTTGATATCGTGATATCGAATCTCATATCTACTGATAACTGAAGTTAGTACGTGCCGTAACTGGCAAATTAAACCTAATAAATTGAATAAGCGTCAATTTGATACTCATAACTTTCTTCTTAATATGCTGAGATACTAAGGTGGCAAATAGAAACATTGTCAGCCTAACAACAATAATAGCGGCGGTATACGCTGGTAGTAGTAGTAGTAGTAGTAGTAGTAGTAGTAGTAGTAGTAGTAGTAGTAGTAGTAGTAGTAGTAGGAGTAGTAGCAGTAGTAGCAGTAGTAGTTGTAGTAGTAATAATTGTAGTCGCGCTAGTAGCATTAGTAGTGGTTGTAGTAGTATAGTAGTAGTAGTAGTAGTAGTAGTAGTAGTAGTAGTAGTAGTAGTAGTAGTAGTAGTAGTAGTAGTAGTAGTAGTAGTAGTAGTAGTAGTAGTAGTAGTAGTAGTAGTAGTAGTAGTAGTAGTAGTAGTTGTAGTAATAGTAGTAGAAGTAGTAGTGGAAGAAGTACTAGTAGAAGTAGTAGTAGTAGTAGTAGTAGTAGTAGTAGTAGTAGCAGTAGCAGAAGAAGTAGTAGTAGTTGTTGTCATATAGTAGTAGTAGTAGTAGTAGTATAGCAGCAGCAGCAGCAAGCAATGTAGCAGTAGTAGTAGTGGTAGTAGTGGTGTAGTAGTAGTAGCAGCGGCGGCGAGCTGCGAAGCAGCAGTGATAGTAGCTAGTAGTAGTAATAGTAGTAGTAGTAGTAGTAGTAATAGTAGTAGCAGCAGCAGCAGCAGTAGTAGTAGTAGTAGTAGTAGTAGTAGTAGTAGTAGTAGTAGTAGTAGTAGTAGTAGTAGTAGTAGTAGTAGTAGTAGTAGTAGTAGTAGTAAGAGCAGTCCCATTTCACACAAAACAAAGTCGGTAAGTCGTATAAGTATTTTTCTTCGTATTGGTTTCCAATAAAGTGCCTATCTGCTTTAGACCAAAGACAGATTATGATTTGAGATAATTTCTTGCGAATTCATATAAAGCTTAAAATTCAAGATTGTTCTCAAGCTGTTGATTTCGGTTGGTAATTTTGATATCATTCTCGTTAATATTTTTGGGAGTATGGTCGTGTGTGATATAGTTGGTTTTTGTCTGCTAATGACATTCTGTAGAGAGTAGTCGGATCTACTATCCTATTTGTCATCTTGTTAGCATTGTGTTATTTGAGGTCTTTATTATTCTATTTTTAGTAATGAAAGCTCTTATCATCCGCAGGATGTTTAGAGTTTTAAGATTGAATCCAATGAATAGCAGTGAATGAACAAGTTATAGAAAAAATTGAAATCTCAAGGTCCCCTTATGTCTATAATAAAAATATTGTCCGTGCATGCCAAGAATGAAAGCCCGAAGCAATGAGATAATCATTCTCCTAAAACACGCAATAGACAAAATACAAGTTTTCACGGCTTAGAGACAGCTACGATTGTTTGTAATCAGCAGACGATGCAGAGGTTGAAGTTCAACTGGTACCGGCAAGTATTGTCCGAGTCGACTGAGAAAGGGAAAGTAAAAAACAAAAAAAAAAACATATGCATTATCGCCCTTGTATTATTGTGGTTTGAATGAACTCCCTACATTTCACGCCTCATCAGGTTCGGCTATTGATGACAAAGAATGTCGACGAATGTTAGAGAGCTTGATCCATCCATTTTAAAAGCTCGATGATTAATATTTTTCATTATCCAAATCAAAGTTGAAGCTCTTGTTTAAATTGTATATTTAGGTCTAGAGGAGGTAGACACTGGATTAATTATTAGTAAGTAATATGCGAGTTAGAATTTTAGGTAGTGCTCAGCAGTGGTTAGGATAAGGCTTTGAAGTAAAAATGACCGAAAATGGATGAATTTGTGGGATTAAAACCATCGATTTATAGATGCTTCGGTACCCATCGCCTTGCCACTCAAAGATCCAAATTCAAATGCCGAAGTATCTATAAATAGATGGTTTCTAATACCACCATGGCGAACATTTTTCGGTCATTTTCACTTTAAGCCTTATCCTAACCACTGATGAGCACTATATACCGAATACAAGCTCTTATAATTATTGATGAAATTGTGTGCGTTTCATGGAAATTTCGTTACTATTTCAGAATTTGCACAACAAACTCTCCGCAATCGCCGCAGCGAGCTAGCTGCCTTTAAGATTCACTTCAGTATTACCGTATTGGTCCATGGTTTTTTTTTTTTTATCTTTAACTTCAGGAGAGAAAATCAACTAGATGCATCGCCTTGTGTTTTGGAGCTCAATCTTAATCTGGGCAGTAGGGAAACCGTAGAAGCTGTAGAGTTAATTAACATCGAGAAACTCATCAATTTCAGACCCCGAGGTTTGGACACTTGATACCTGCAATTATCAGGGTTAATCATACTTTGCCACAATTATTTTGCTTAACCTCAGTTTTAGTATACTAAACTAAACTTGATTCACCCTGATTTTGTCACGTTGTTTGACAGACACACGACATTTTATGTATTCTGTTCTCATGATGAGCACGAATTCTAAATTAATCAGTAAAAGTTTCAAAGTCATTTGTCATTCCAATGGAAACGTCGTTTCTAATAATTATTATCTTCCTCTTCTATGTATCGTCATTCACAAGATTTTCATCACAAAGTGGTCAGTTAAGTTTCAAGATCGTGAGGCTCAGATGGAGAGCTGTTAGCGTTCGAATGACCATCAAAGTGGATGTTTAGTACAATAGAAGGCCAGCTTGACCACCGCTCGCAGGACCATCTAGATGGAAGCTTTACTAGCTCAAAGTGACCGCCGCTAGTATGACCATCTAGCGGGAAGCGTGGATGGGTCAAGGCGACCTGTTCATGGGCGTGGTCGAAAGTTGGCTAGTAATCAGGCTGTATGACAGTAAGATGCTCCATGGTATAAGAAAGAGGTAGATCACCGGTTGGATTATTTAGGGAATGTAAGCTCTACAGAATAATGCATATCTGCTAGAATGCTGAAAACTAAATGCTTGGAATCCAGTTGAATGTTTGAATTGAGCGGCGGACAAAATTAATGTGAAGGTCGAAATCACTCACGCGCGAAAGAATAGAGGTTGAAGGTGTTAGTTTTCGATTTCCGTTTTGTTTTTGTTTATCCTGTGTTTTGTTTTTGTCGTTTTCTTTTTTTTTTTTTTTTTTTGTTGCTGTTGTTTTTGTTTTTTTTTAATACTTCACCTCAGCCCATACGTGATTCAACTTTGCTTAAAAAGGAAAAAAAAAAAGATAATAAAAATTATTATTGTTTTAAAAATTTATCAAATTAAGTTATATGCGGCTGCCACGATAAATGACAAATTTCTTATCCTTTCGATTTTTTTGTGTTTGAATTTTTCTAAGCATAAAAATATAACAAATAAATATGTATGTTATGAGTTGCGAATTCGGCATAAGATACTCTAGAATTGAGCTTGTAAACTAAGGATTTGCGCCTAAAGTTTTAATTATCAAGAGTCACAAAATTTTGAGCGGGAATTATTGCACAGGGATCTTTCGAGAGATTTTGTAAGAATTTGGGATTTTTTCGATTTCTTTCTTTTTTTTTCTTTTTTCCTTTTTTTTTTTAAATTATTTTTAAACATCTTCTTCTTCTCCTAATCTCTCGCCTATTCTGGATTGAGTCATGATATTATTAAAGCTGAAAATGGCGATGTTATGGGTGAAAAGCAGTGTTTGTATAATTATGTTTCAATGTTTTGGTATAACATGCGGCTGTGATTTGCTTTACGTCTGCACTTTCAAATTTTTAGGATCAATCTAGGCCTAGATAGATCTTTAAGCCATGTCTGAAGATCATTGTGACATATCTAAAAAAAACCGAAATGACGACATTTGATGGATTCTATGGCCATGTCTAAACAACATTGTAACAAACCTAAGAAAACCGAAATTGTGACCTTTGGTGGATCTCATAGCCATGTCTAAACAACATTGTAACAAACCTGAGAAAACCGAAATTGTGACCTTTGGTGGATCTTATAACCATATCTAAACAACATTGTAACAAACCTGAGAAAACCGAAATTGTGACCTTTGGTGGATCTTATAACCATGTCTAAACAACATTCTATTAAACTTGAGAAAACCGAAATTGTGACCTTTGGTGGATCTCATAGCCATGTCTAAACAATATTGTAATAAACTTGAGAAAATCGAAATTGTGACCTTTGGTGGATCTTATAGCCATGTCTAAACAACGTTGTAATAGTCCTAAGAAAACCGAAATTGTGACCTTTGGTGGATCTTATAGCTATGTCTAAACAACATTGTAATAAACCTAAGAAAACCGAAATTGTGACCTTTGGTGGATCTTATAGCCATGTCTAAACAACATTGTAACAAACCTGAGAAAACCGAAATTGTGACCTTTGGTGGATCTCATAGCCATGTCTAAACAACATTGTAATAAACCTAAGAAGATCGAAATTGTGACCTTTGGTGGATCTCATAGCCATGTCTAAACAACATTGTAATAAACTTGAGAAAACCGAAATTGTGACCTTTGGTGGATCTCATAGCCATGTCTAAACAACATTGTAACAAACCTAAGACGTCCGAAATTGTGACCTCTCGTGGATCTCATAGCCATGTCTAAACAACATTGCAACAAACTTGAGAAAACCGAAATTGTGACCTTTGGTGGATCTTATAGCCATGTCTAAACAACATTGTAATAAACCTAAGAAGACCGAAATTGTGACCTTTGGTGGATCTCATAGCCATGTCTAAACAACATTGTAACAAACCTAAGAAAACCGAAATTGTGACCTTCGGTGGATCTTATAGCCATGTCTAAACAACATTGTAACAACCTTGAGAAAACCGAAATTGTGACCTTTGGTGGATCTTGTAGCCATGTCTTAACAACGTTGTAACAAACCTGAGAAAACCGAAATTGTGACCTTTGGTGGATCTTATAACCATGTCTAAACAATATAGTAACAAACTTGAGAAAACCGAAATTGGGGGGGGGGGGGGGGGGGTCGGGCTGTTGTTTTTGAAGTTCATTTTAATTCATATTTTACTTTTCTATGTATTTATTTTTTTTATATTGCAATCAACTTAACAGTTTATTTTCACATAAGCTAAGTGCAAGAAATGTAAAGATGGTATTCAAAGCGTAAAGGAGATTGAATTGAACTGCCCGTTCAAGCATTCAGAATGATAAGGTGAATGATTCCTAATAATAGGAACTCGCTATGTATCCTCTAATATCTTATTTACCAATTCAGTATGGGTCGATGCCACAAACATTCTTCTTGCAAGGATAACATTTTTCTCGCTTTCAAACCCGCAAAATATATATACATATATTTTATAGATTTTCTTAAAAAAGACCGGCTGACGTAGAGTATTATGCTGTATTGAGGGTGGAGAGTGGGGAGGGAGGAGGGGGGGGGGGGAGAGAAGGGCCATGTGGCAAAGTAACCGCAGTCTAGTTCTTTTATTTGTTCTTTGGTCATTGTAACAACCACATGCGGAGGAAGCAGGTTCCCCATGTATCAGCAACATCAACTACCCATCTCGTAACATGGTTCCGACAGACGTGCCTAAACTGTAATTTGTTCTTCACACCTCAGGGGCTCTCGATCGCCTCCCAGTTGTTCAAACAGGGAGAAATTGTCACCTTTTCATTGGCTGATATGCTTACCAAAGAAGTAAAGTCTGCTGAGTATATGAGATGGGGTGTTTAGAAGATAATGACGTTTCAAACAGGCCTGCCAGTCCTAGTGCCCGGTTCGGAACCTCAGCCCTTACCTTTCTTTAATGGCATCGCAGCGTCCAGTTATCGTCATGGCAAAGCTTAAACTTTATGGGTGCGCACTACTCGGCTCAGGAATGCCAACATGTTCGACATGTTTTATAGAACGAAGTGAATAGTTTTACCTCTTTAATTTCCTTTGATGCGACATCAGAGACATGCAAGGTACAGCTACTTTATCGAGACCCTTCGCCTGTTAAGAACAAACTTTCTAAGCAAATACACGTTGCGGCTTGAAGATGTAAAAGCACTAGTTTATATGATGCTGAGGAACAATGGCAAGATGACTTTATCTATTCGTATAATCTACGACGATCGCCAACTGATGTATGTCGGTATGTCAGTCGAACTATGTCTCTTTGAGACGACAGCACCCTGATATAAGTATGTCAGTCGAACTATGTCTCTTTGAGACGACAGCACCCTGATATAAGTCTGTCAGTCGAACTATGTCTCTTTGAGACGACAGCACCCTGATATAAATCTGTCAGTCGAACTATGTCTCTTTGAGACGACAGCACCCTGATATAAGTATGTCAGTCGAACTATGTCTCTTTGAGACGACAGCACCCTGATATAAATCTGTCAGTCGAACTATGTCTCTTTGAGACGACAGCACCCTGATATAAATCTGTCAGTCGAACTATGTCTCTTTGAGACGACAGCACCCTGATATAAATCTGTCAGTCGAACTATGTCTCTTTGAGACGACAGCACCCTGATATAAATCTGTCAGTCGAACTATGTCTCTTTGAGACGACAGCACTCTGATATAAGTCTGTCAGTCGAACTATGTCTCTTTGAGACGTCAGCACCCTGATATAAGTATGTCAGTCGAACTATGTCTCTTTGAGACGACAGCACCCTGATATAAGTCTGTCAGTCGAGTTATGTCTCTTTTAGACGACAGCACCCTGATATAAGTCTGTCAGTCGAACTATGTCTCTTTGAGACGACAGCACCCTGATATAAGTCTGTCAGTCGAACTATGTCTCTTTGAGACGACTACACCCTGATATAAGTCTGTCAGTCGAACTATGTCTCTTTTAGACGACAGCACCCTGATATAAGTCTGTCAGTCGAACTATGTCTCTTTTAGACGACAGCACCCTGATATAAATCTGTCAGTCGAACTATGTCTCTTTGAGACGACAGCACCCTGATATAAATCTGTCAGTCGAACTATGTCTCTTTGAGACGACAGCACCCTGATATAAGTCTGTCAGTCGAACTATGTCTCTTTGAGACGACAGCACCCTGATATAAGTCTGTCAGTCGAACTATGTCTCTTTGAGACGACAGCACCCTGATATAAGTCTGTCAGTCGAACTATGTCTCTTTTAGACGACAGCACCCTGATATAAGTCTGTCAGTCGAACTATGTCTCTTTGAGACGACAGCACCCTGATATAAGTCTGTCAGTCGAACTATGTCTCTTTGAGACGACAGCACCCTGATATAAGTCTGTCAGTCGAACTATGTCTCTTTGAGACGACAGCACCCTGATATAAGTCTGTCAGTCGAACTATGTCTCTTTGAGACGACAGCACCCTGATATAAGTCTGTCAGTCGAACTATGTCTCTTTGAGACGACAGCACCCTGATATAAGTCTGTCAGTCGAACTATGTCTCTTTGAGACGACAGCACCCTGATATAAGTCTGTCAGTCGAACTATGTCTCTTTGAGACGACAGCACCCTGATATAAGTCTGTCAGTCGAACTATGTCTCTTTGAGACGACAGCACCCTGATATAAGTCTGTCAGTCGAACTATGTCTCTTTGAGACGACAGCACCCTGATATAAGTCTGTCAGTCGAACTATGTCTCTTTGAGACGACAGCACCCTGATATAAGTCTGTCAGTCGAACTATGTCTCTTTGAGACGACAGCACCCTGATATAAGTCTGTCAGTCGAACTATGTCTCTTTGAGACGACAGCACCCTGATATAAGTCTGTCAGTCGAACTATGTCTCTTTGAGACGACAGCACCCTGATATAAGTCTGTCAGTCGAACTATGTCTCTTTGAGACGACAGCACCCTGATATAAGTCTGTCAGTCGAACTATGTCTCTTTGAGACGACAGCACCCTGATATAAGTCTGTCAGTCGAACTATGTCTCTTTGAGACGACAGCACCCTGATATAAGTCTGTCAGTCGAACTATGTCTCTTTGAGACGACAGCACCCTGATATAAGTCTGTCAGTCGAACTATGTCTCTTTGAGACGACAGCACCCTGATATAAGTCTGTCAGTCGAACTATGTCTCTTTTAGACGACAGCACCCTGATATAAGTCTGTCAGTCGAACTATGTCTCTTTGAGACGACAGCACCCTGATATAAGTCTGTCAGTCGAACTATGTCTCTTTGAGACGACAGCACCCTGATATAAGTCTGTCAGTCGAACTATGTCTCTTTGAGACGACAGCACCCTGATATAAGTCTGTCAGTCGAACTATGTCTCTTTGAGACGACAGCACCCTGATATAAGTCTGTCAGTCGAACTATGTCTCTTTGAGACGACAGCACCCTGATATAAGTCTGTCAGTCGAACTATGTCTCTTTGAGACGACAGCACCCTGATATAAGTCTGTCAGTCGAACTATGTCTCTTTGAGACGACAGCACCCTGATATAAGTCTGTCAGTCGAACTATGTCTCTTTTAGACGACAGCACCCTGATATAAGTCTGTCAGTCGAACTATGTCTCTTTGAGACGACAGCACCCTGATATAAGTCTGTCAGTCGAACTATGTCTCTTTGAGACGACAGCACCCTGATATAAGTCTGTCAGTCGAACTATGTCTCTTTGAGACGACAGCACCCTGATATAAGTCTGTCAGTCGAACTATGTCTCTTTGAGACGACAGCACCCTGATATAAGTCTGTCAGTCGAACTATGTCTCTTTGAGACGACAGCACCCTGATATAAGTCTGTCAGTCGAACTATGTCTCTTTGAGACGACAGCACCCTGATATAAGTCTGTCAGTCGAACTATGTCTCTTTGAGACGACAGCACCCTGATATAAGTCTGTCAGTCGAACTATGTCTCTTTGAGACGACAGCACCCTGATATAAGTCTGTCAGTCGAACTATGTCTCTTTGAGACGACAGCACCCTGATATAAGTCTGTCAGTCGAACTATGTCTCTTTGAGACGACAGCACCCTGATATAAGTCTGTCAGTCGAACTATGTCTCTTTGAGACGACAGCACCCTGATATAAGTCTGTCAGTCGAACTATGTCTCTTTGAGACGACAGCACCCTGATATAAGTCTGTCAGTCGAACTATGTCTCTTTGAGACGACAGCACCCTGATATAAGTCTGTCAGTCGAACTATGTCTCTTTGAGACGACAGCACCCTGATATAAGTCTGTCAGTCGAACTATGTCTCTTTGAGACGACAGCACCCTGATATAAGTCTGTCAGTCGAACTATGTCTCTTTGAGACGACAGCACCCTGATATAAGTCTGTCAGTCGAACTATGTCTCTTTGAGACGACAGCACCCTGATATAAGTCTGTCAGTCGAACTATGTCTCTTTGAGACGACAGCACCCTGATATAAGTCTGTCAGTCGAACTATGTCTCTTTGAGACGACAGCACCCTGATATAAGTCTGTCAGTCGAACTATGTCTCTTTGAGACGACAGCACCCTGATATAAGTCTGTCAGTCGAACTATGTCTCTTTGAGACGACAGCACCCTGATATAAGTCTGTCAGTCGAACTATGTCTCTTTGAGACGACAGCACCCTGATATAAGTCTGTCAGTCGAACTATGTCTCTTTGAGACGACAGCACCCTGATATAAGTCTGTCAGTCGAACTATGTCTCTTTGAGACGACAGCACCCTGATATAAATCTGTCAGTCCAACTATGTCTCTTTTGAGACGACAGCACCCTGATATAAGTCTGTCAGTCGAACTATGTCTCTTTGAGACGACAGCACCCTGATATAAGTCTGTCAGTCGAACTATGTCTCTTTGAGACGACAGCACCCTGATATAAGTCTGTCAGTCGAACTATGTCTCTTTGAGACGACAGCACCCTGATATAAGTCTGTCAGTCGAACTATGTCTCTTTGAGACGACAGCACCCTGATATAAGTCTGTCAGTCGAACTATGTCTCTTTGAGACGACAGCACCCTGATATAAGTCTGTCAGTCGAACTATGTCTCTTTGAGACGACAGCACCCTGATATAAATCTGTCAGTCCAACTATGTCTCTTTGAGACGACAGCACCCTGATATAAGTCTGTCAGTCGAACTATGTCTCTTTGAGACGACAGCACCCTGATATAAGTCTGTCAGTCGAACTATGTCTCTTTGAGACGACAGCACCCTGATATAAGTCTGTCAGTCCAACTATGTCTCTTTGAGACGACAGCACCCTGATATAAGTCTGTCAGTCCAACTATGTCTCTTTGAGACGACAGCACCCTGATATAAATCAGTCAGTCGAACTATGTCTCTTTGAGACGACAGCACCCTGATATAAGTCTGTCAGTCGAACTATGTCTCTTTGAGACGACAGCACCCTGATATAAGTCTGTCAGTCGAACTATGTCTCTTTGAGACGACAGCACCCTGATATAAGTCTGTCAGTCGAACTATGTCTCTTTGAGACGACAGCACCCTGATATAAGTCTGTCAGTCGAACTATGTCTCTTTGAGACCACAGCACCCTGATATAAGTCTGTCAGTCCAACTATGTCTCTTTGAGACGACAGCACCCTGATATAAGTCTGTCAGTCGAACTATGTCTCTTTGAGACGACAGCACCCTGATATAAGTCTGTCAGTCGAACTATGTCTCTTTGAGACGACAGCACCCTGATATAAATCTGTCAGTCCAACTATGTCTCTTTGAGACGACAGCACCCTGATATAAGTCTGTCAGTCGAACTATGTATCTTTGAGACGACAGCACCCTGATATAAGTCTGTCAGTCGAACTATGTCTCTTTGAGACGACAGCACCCTGATATAAGTCTGTCAGTCGAACTATGTCTCTTTGAGACGACAGCACCCTGATATAAGTCTGTCAGTCGAACTATGTCTCTTTGAGACGACAGCACCCTGATATAAGTCTGTCAGTCGAACTATGTCTCTTTGAGACGACAGCACCCTGATATAAGTCTGTCAGTCGAACTATGTCTCTTTGAGACGACAGCACCCTGATATAAGTCTGTCAGTCGAACTATGTCTCTTTTAGACGACAGCACCCTGATATAAGTCTGTCGGTCGAACTATATCTCTTTGAGACGACAGCACCCTGATATAAGTCTGTCAGTCGAACTATGTCTCTTTGAGACGACAGCACCCTGATATAAGTCTGTCAGTCGAACTATGTCTCTTTTAGACGACAGCACCCTGATATAAGTCTGTCAGTCGAACTATGTCTCTTTCAGACGACAGCACCCTGATATAAGTCTGTCGGTCGAACTATGTCTCTTTTAGACGACAGCACCCTGATATAAGTCTGTCAGTCGAACTATGTCTCTTTGAGACGACAGCACCCTGATATAAGTCTGTCAGTCGAACTATGTCTCTTTTAGACGACAGCACCCTGATATAAGTCTGTCAGTCGAACTATGTCTCTTTTAGACGACAGCACCCTGATATAAGTCTGTCGGTCGAACTATGTCTCTTTTAGACGACAGCACCCTGATATAAGTCTGTCAGTCGAACTATGTCTCTTTGAGACGACAGCACCCTGATATAAGTCTGTCAGTCGAACTATGTCTCTTTTAGACGACAGCACCCTGATATAAGTCCGTCAGTCGAACTATGTCTCTTTTAGACGACAGCACCCTGATATAAGTCTGTCGGTCGAACTATGTCTCTTTTAGACGACAGCACCCTGATATAAGTCTGTCAGTCGAACTATGTCTCTTTTAGACGACAGCACCCTGATATAAGTCTGTCAGTCGAACTATGTCTCTTTTTGACGACAGCACCCTGATATAAGTCTGTCAGTCGAACTATGTCTCTTTTAGACGACAGCACCCTGATATAAGTCTGTCAGTCGAACTATGTCTCTTTGAGACGACAGCACCCTGATATAAGTCTGTCAGTCGAACTATGTCTCTTTTAGACGACAGCACCCTGATATAAATCTGTCGGTCGAACTATGTCTCTTTTAGACGACAGCACCCTGATATAAGTCTGTCAGTCGAACTATGTCTCTTTTAGACGACAGCACCCTGATATAAGTCTGTCAGTCGAACTATGTCTCTTTTAGACGACAGCACCCTGATATAAGTCTGTCAGTCGAACTATGTCTCTTTGAGACGACAGCACCCTGATATAAGTCTGTCGGTCGAACTATGTCTCTTTTAGACGACAGCACCCTGATATAAGTCTGTCAGTCGAACTATGTCTCTTTGAGACGACAGGACCCTGATATAAGTCTGTCAGTCGAACTATGTCTCTTTGAGACGACAGCACCCTGATATAACTCTGTCAGTCGAACTATGTCTCTTTTAGACGACAGCCAACTGATGTATGTGTTTATGTTCTGTTACGAGGCTAGCGCCCTGATTTAAGTCTGTCAGTCGAACTATGTCTCTTTACGACGAAAGCCAACTGATGTAAGTCTGTCAGTCGAACTATGTCTCTTTGAGACGACAGCCAACTGATTTGAGTCTGTATATTGTAATACGATTATTTTTTAAAGCAGCAAATTGATGTTCTGTTACGACTATTTCTGTCGACAGCACAATGATGAAAGTCTGCCAGTCCTATTACGACTATCTGTGTCGCCAGCACTCTGATATAAGTCTGTCAGTCCTATAACGACTATTTTAGACGACAGCCAACTAATGTAAGTCTGCCAGTGCTATTACGACTATTTATGTCAAAAGCACCCTGATATAAGTCGGCCAGTCCTATTACGACTATTTGTGTCGACAGCACACTGAATTAAGTCTGTCAGTCCTTTTACGACTATTTGTGTCGACAGGACCCTCATATAAGTCAGTCAGTCCTATGACGACTATTTGTGTCGACAGCACCCTGATATAAGTCTGCCAGTCCTATTACGACCATTTGTGTCGACAGCACCCTGACATAAGTTTGTCAGTCCTATTACGACTATATGTTTCGACAGCAACCTGATGTAAGTCTGTCAGTCCAATTACGACTATTTTAGACGACGGGCAACTGATATAAGTCTGCCAGTCCTATTACGACTATTTTAGACGACAGCCAACTGATATAATTCTGCCAGGCCTATTACGACTATTTTGGACGACAACCAACTGATGTAAGTCTGCCAGTCCTATTACGTCTATCTGAGACCATAGCAAACTGATGCAAGTCTGTTACTTCTACTTGTGTCGACAGCACCCTGATATAAGTCTGCCAGTCCTATCACGACTATTTTAGACGACAGCCAACCGATGTAAGTCTCCCAGTCCTATGACGACTATTTGTGTCGACAGCACCCTGACATAAGTTCGTATGTCCTATTACGTCTATTTGTGTCGACAGCACCCTGATATAAGTCTGTCTGTCCAGTTACGACTATTTTAGACGATAGCACCCTGATTTAAGTCTGCCAGTCCTATTACGACTGTTTTAGACGACAGCCAACTGATGTAAGTCTGTCAGTCCTATTTCGACTATTTTAGACGACAGCCAACTAATGTAAGTCCACCAGTCCTTTTACGACTATTTGTGTCGACAGCACCCTGATATAAGTCTGTCAGTCCTATTACGACTATTTGTGTCGACTGCACCCTGATATAAGTCTGTCAGTCCTATTACGACTATTTGTATCGACAGCACCCTTATATAAGTCTGTTAGTCCTATTACGACTATTTGTATCGACAGCACCCTTATATAAGTCTGTTAGTCCTATTAAGACTATTTGTGTCGACAGCACCCTTATATAAGTCTGTCAGTCCTATTACGACTATTTGTATCGACAGCACCTTGATATAAGTCTGTTGTCCTATTACGATTATTTGTGTCGACAGCACCCTTATATAAGTCTGTCAGTCCTATTACGACTATTTGTATCGACAGCACCTTGATATAAGTCTGTTAGTCCTATTACGATTATTTGTATCGACAGCACCCTTATATAAGTCTGTTAGTCCTATTACGACTATTTGTATCGACAGCACCCTTATATAAGTCTGTCAGTCCTATTACGATTATTTGTATCGACAGCACCTTGATATAAGTCTGCCAGTCCTATTACGACTATTTGTATCGAAAGCACCTTTATATAAGTCTGTTAGTCCTATTACGATTATTTGTATCGACAGCAACCTGATATAAGTCTGTTAGTCCTATTACGACTATTTGTATCGACAGCACCCTGATATAAGTCTGCCAGTCCTATTACGATTATTTGTATCGACAGCAACCTGATATAAGTCTGTTAGTCCTATTACGACTATTTGTATCGACAGCACCCTTATATAAGTCTGTTAGTCCTATTACGATTATTTGTATCGACAGCACCCTGATATAAGTCTGTCAGTCCTATTACGACTATTTGTATCGACAGCACCCTGATATAAGTCTGTTAGTCCTATTACGACTATTTGTATCGACAGCACCCTTATATAAGTCTGTTAGTCCTATTACGACTATTTGTGTCGACAGCAACCTGATATAAGTCTGTTAGTCCTATTACGATTATTTGTGTCGACAGCAACCTGATATAAGTCTGTCAGTCCTATTACGACTATTTGTATCGACAGCACCCTTATATAAGTCTGCCAGTCCTATTACGACTATTTGTGTCGACAGCACACTGATATAAGTCTGTCAGTCCTTTTACGACTATTTGTGTTGACAGGACCCTCATATAAGTCAGTCAGTCCTATGACGACTTTTTGTGTCGACAGCACCCTGATATAAGTCTGCCAGTCCTATTACGACCATTTGTGTCGACAGCACCCTGACATAAGTTTGTCAGTCCTATTACGACTATATGTTTCGACAGCAACCTAATGTAAGTCTGTCAGTCCAATTACGACTATTTTAGACGATAACCAACTGATGTAAGTCCGCCAGTCCTATTACGACTATTTTAGACGACAGGCAACTGATATAAGTCTTCCAGTCCTATTACGACTATTTTAGACGACAGCCAACTGATATAATTCTGCCAGGCCTATTACGACTATTTTAGACGACAACCAACTGATGTAAGTCTGCCAGTCCTATTACGTCTATCTGAGACCATAGCAAACTGATGCAAGTCTGTTACTTCTACTTGTATCGACAGCACCCTTATATAAGTCTGTTAGTCCTATTACGACTATTTGTATCGACAGCACCCTTATATAAGTCTGTTAGTCCTATTACGACTATTTGTGTCGACAGCACCCTTATATAAGTCTGTCAGTCCTATTACGACTATTTGTATCGACAGCACCTTGATATAAGTCTGTCAGTCCTATTACGATTATTTGTGTCGACAGCACCCTTATATAAGTCTGTCAGTCCTATTACGACTATTTGTATCGACAGCACCTTGATATAAGTCTGTTAGTCCTATTACGATTATTTGTATCGACAGCACCCTGATATAAGTCTGTTAGTCCTATTACGATTATTTGTATCGACAGCACCCTGATATAAGTCTGTCAGTCCTATTACGATTATTTGTATCGACAGCACCCTGATATAAGTCTGTTAGTCCTATTACGATTATTTGTATCGACAGCACCCTGATATAAGTCTGTTAGTCCTATTACGACTATTTGTATCGACAGGAAACTGATATAAGTCTGTTAGTCCTATTACGACTATTTGTATCGACAGCACCCTGATATAAGTCTGCTAGTCCTATTACGATTATTTGTATCGACAACAACATGATATAAGTCTGTTAGTCCTATTACGACTATTTGCATCGACAGCACCCTTATATAAGTCTGTTAGTCCTATTACGACTATTTGTGTCGACAGCAACCTGATATAAGTCTGTTAGTCCTATTACGACTATTTGTATCGACAGCACCCTTATATAAGTCTGTTAGTCCTATTACGATTATTTTTGTCGACAGCACCCTTATATAAGTCTGTAAGTCCTATTACGATTATTTGTGTCGACAGCAACCTGATATAAGTGTCAGTCCTATTACGACTATTTGTATCGACAGCACCCTGATATAAGTCTGTTAGTCCTATTACGACTATTTGTATCGACAGCACCCTTATATAAGTCTGTTAGTCCTATTACGACTATTTGTGTCGACAGCAACCTGATATAAGTCTGTTAGTCCTATTACGATTATTTGTGTCGACAGCAACCTGATATAAGTCTGTCAGTCCTATTACGACTATTTGTATCGACAGCACCTTATATAAGTCTGTCAGTCCTATTACGATTATTTGTGTCGACAGCAACCTGATATAAGTCTGTCAGTCCTATTACGACTATTTTAGACGACAGCACCCTGATATAAGTCTATGAGTCCTATTACGTTTTTTTTAGACGACAGCACCCTGATATAAGTCTATCAGTCCTATTACGTTTATTTTAAACAAGATCAAACAGGTGAAAAGTTGAAAATCCTATTACTTATATTTTAGAAACAATTTACCTAAGCTAGTATAATAGTTGTTAATCCTCTTCAGCAAAATCTCTTTGTTGTAAAGGACCAAAAGTTTCACATCTCATAGATTCTAGTAAACTAAACTGAACTAAAAATGAAAATAAAAATGCAAACATCGAAACAATCGGATCGCCTGATAAAACAAACTTTTTAGTCTTTTCTTGTGAAAGTTTCAAAACCGTTACTTACATCCCAATGCGATAACCCCAGTAAATTATATTGATGATATTTTGTGAGCATGTTCACACCTTTTGCTTTACCGTTATGTAATTTTATTTGTGAAAAAAAATATTTCTCATCTTTTTTCATTATTTGATAACATTTCCAAAAATCATGAAGAAGGATAAATCTCCTAAAATCTTGGAGAATGAGTATAATAGTAGAAGTCGGTTCAATGCAAACTTTATTTATCCTGGCAAGGAAGTTCAAATCTATAAATATTTAATACCACGTTGGGGATGTTTTAGAATTTTTTCACTTCATGAACTTATAAGTTGTATCATTTCATCTTTCATCCTTAAATCCTAGCTACCAAGATTGTATATTTTTTTTTAAATCTCTATGCAAAAGGAAGTGCGAAAAAATGTTTGTCGTAGCAAAGCAATTGTAGGCATTTTCAGTATTAAACTAATACCAAACAAAAAAACCGGTGCCATTATCGGTAATTCCCGAAATTCAAAGACAACCTGAGTGATGTACAGGCTAAATGTCATGCAACAGTCCTCACCATATACCGAATCACAAGTGATCAATGTGTTTCTTCAAAGTTCAAGCTATTGCTATGTAAAGTCTATCTTTGAATTAATTAACTAAATCTAAATATTTTTGCCATATATGTTTCTGATCAGGGTTGAGTTAAAGGGTGTCTGAGACGGTCTAGACCTCCGACCACATTCAGGATGTGGTTATACAAACATTGTCATTTGTAGACTGTGGGCTAGAATCTTAGAATGGATAACGAGACCCTTTTACAGTCTGGTGAAAATCGTCGATTTTGTCCAAAATTTCCCAAGATTGTTTCAAAAAAAAACTTTAAAACGCACATTTACAAGAAAAAGTTACTTATAATTATACTTTTGAGACAAGAAAGAAAAATGATTAAATTTGTTACTAAACCAATAGCTTCGAATATGCAGATTTTAACCTGGCCTTCGTTTTTACACTGTTTCTCAATTGTAGAGCTAGCGACAAGTGCCGTGTTTCGCCTAGCGCTTCAAAATTGTTGTCTTCTTTGTGTGGGTTTGGGTGTATACGTGTGACTCGTTTCTCTCTCAAACTGCCTGTTCCGTGTGACTCGTTTCTCTCTCAAACTGCCTGTTCCGTGTGACTCGTTTCTCTCTCAAACTGCCTGTTCCGTGTGACTCGTTTCTCTCTCAAACTGCCTGTTCCGTGTGACTCGTTTCTCTCTCAAACTGCCTGTTCCGTGTGACTCGTTTCTCTCTCAAACTGCCTGTTCCGTGTATATGCTTTTAAAGCCGCGCCTATGGTTTTTCCCAGTGCGGCTCTTTCTGGGCCTCCGTCTCTCCCCTTCTGTTTTGTTGCACACACAATGCAGCTGTATCAGTTAAGACCGGATCCCAATTTTTAAGTAATCACGATTACCGGGGTCCCGTTGCAAGAGATCCGCGGGATCGCGGTAATCAGAATAGTAATCATTTCTGGTGGAGTGAGGAGTGGTGATGAAGGGGGTCCCGGAATTTAAAAAAGTAATCATTTCCGGTGAAATGAGGAGAGGTTACGGGAGGTTACGGGAGGTTACGGGGCTGACGGCAGTCTAAGATCAGCTTGGTCCCGGAATCATAAAAGTAATCATATCCGGTGAAGTGAGGAGTGGTGAGTTTTTGGTGACGGACTCTCCCGTTGAGACAAGGTCAAAAGGCTATGATTACAGCGACGGTTCTCAGACTCTCGTTTAATTCCACTGACATCTTACTGAGGAGCAAGGGTTATGATTACTCCCGCGGATCTCAATAGAGAATCAGTGAAACCGTTTCTTCAGGAAGATCCGTGATTACTCATTACATTTACGGAACCCGTAGTCTCAGTGCCACTTGTTCGTTGGCTGCCAACCTGTAAACTTCGTTAATTAAAGTATCCTTCCCTTACATCGTCTTCTGTTCGGCCGCCCGTAATCCAAGAACGAGCTGAACGTCCTGTTCACATACAACAAATTCGACGTTGAACTTCGGTCATGTCTTGGCGTTTTTAAGAATTTCACGTGTTTTTCCCACGTAGAAGAGTAGAACCGCCAAAGCTGATGAGGGAGGTAGTGCCAGAATGAAGATTTTTGGCAAACTTTTTGGGAAGGACATTGACTTCTGTTAGTTCTAAATAAACCTTGAACCCAACAACTACATCACTGTCAATGTATGTGCAGTAGCTCGTTGCCTTTCAAATTTAATGAACAGGGATGAGTTGACTGCTTCATGTTTACTTGTTATAATGATCTAGCCTAGTTTTAATTACATTTGGCTGCTTTTTCCTCATTCAATAATTTCATTTTAAGCATTGCCTCCCTGATAATTATACGTATTCACTTGCTAGTTCCAAAAAGCGTCCTTCATATTTCGGAAATAAGGTAGAAAAAAAATTAGTAGCACAACTGCCTTAGCAAAATTTCATCGTTTTATTTCACTTGCCGATTATTTGCTCTATTTTTTTTTTCCTGCTTTCGAGATTTTTCCCCTGTGGATAATTAACTATTCTTAACTCCATCAAGAATAGTTGTCAAGCATAAGTCAATGAGTCTACAGTCGTCGGCAACACCGTGTTGGATGGTTGCTCCTCCAATGGATGCCACAACAGTCCTCCAGCCTTCTCGGTCTCGACTTCTGTGGACGACCTCGCCAAGAGACAGCCCAGTGATTGTCGTGATGTTGTCCACCAAGAGACAGCCCAGTGATTATCGTGATGTTGTCCACCAAAAGACAGCCCAGTGATTGCCGTGATGTTGTCCACCAAGAGACAGCCCAGTGATTGTCGTGATGTTGTCCACCAAGAGACAGCCCAGTGATTGTCGTGATGTTGTCCACCAAGAGACAGCCCAGTGATTGTCGTGATGTTGTCCACCAAGAGACAGCCCAGTGGTTGTCGTGATGTCCACCAAGAGACAGCCCAGTGATTGTCGTGATGTTGTCCATCAGTGACATTGCCGGTCTTCCGCTTTTCCTGCAGCCCTCCACTCTGCCCATCAGTGCTGTAGACATGAGGTCTGTTTTCTGACTTCTGACGGCGTGACCGATGTATCTGAGCCTTCTTTTGTTTATTTCTTTCATCAGACTCCTCTCTATACCCAGGTCGAGCAAGACACTTTGATTCAGTCAAAAATAAACAAGCCTTTAAACAGCACTTATGTGATCTAGATCATGGTCTAGGCTTAATGAAGGGTTTCATGGGATCTAGATTTAAGATGTAATCTTAATCTACTATTTTGATAGTTCAAAATGGAGCTGGAGATGTAGATATAAGTTATATTTGAACTCATATCTCAAGTCCTTGACTAATTAAGTCCAGCAATACGACCCCATGATGGGGTTTGTCGGCAGGTGAAATGTTTACACGTCATCCAGTTAAAAAAAAAATTGCAAAGCCAGGAGCCTCTCTAAGCGCATAAAACCACTCAGTCAAAAAAATTAGCAATGACGTTATACCCCTTGCTTTGTTACCAGTTGATATTGATTGACTCCAAAATAATGGTTTCAATGTGCAGTTTTGATCTTTTTATGTGCATGAGTTTCAAGTTCTATCACATACGCGTTTGGCCCTACGTTTTAATGAAAAAACTAATGAGAACTTCTCGAGATTTTCAAAGTATTCCAATCTAGGAATTTACTAGTGGCTTGACGTCTGTTAAAGGAAATTCATAAATTGAAATAAATGGCTGTGCATATAATTATCTAATTTTACTTACACACACACACATATACATATATATATATATATATATATATATATATATATATATATATATATATATATATATATAGGCCGTTTTAATAAAGGTAAAAGTTTCCAAATATCGAAAGCTAAAACATTTTGCATGGGATAACGACGTATCTTAAAAGTGCTGCGCATTTAACAATAACTGGCCTGTATGAGACAAGGGAAGTGATGCAGCTAATATAATACGTCTTCGTTTCACAAAGAGTTGCTACCCATTGCAAGTTCTAAACTGATTATTTCATAATAATTATTGTCTATATGTTGATGAAAAAAAATTATCACTCTAGTCTTTGTTAAATACGATAAAAAAAGAATGAACCCCATTTTTATTTTTATTTTTTTAAGAGCAGGGCTTGATTAAATTTTATTCTTTATTGCCCAAGTATTTCGTATATTTTTGAAAGCATGATTACGAAATTATATTTTGACATGCTCACACGATTAGTGCTTGCATCACTAGACTGAGAATCAGATTTCTGCAAATTTGGTGTTTAATTTTTCTTTTCATTATTAAACTCATGTTTTTTTCCTCTTTTTTTTTTCTCAATCATCTGAGTATGTTTACGAATTCGAATGCCAAGTAATGGTTTGTTTGAAATTCAGTCAAACGAGGAGAAATGAGAATGAATTGCCAACATCTAAAATATGTTACATCAATACAGACGTCATCTATTTTGTGGTATATGAAGTACCTTGAAGTCCTGCAAAGCACTTACCAGTACCCGTTTCACATTGGGAAAAATGAGGTTATCCTCAGATTAACGAGAGGGTTAGATAGAAAAATAGATAGACAGAAAGAGAAAAAAAGAATGGGGTGGGAGGATAGAGAGAATAAAATTTATCTTCCATCTAATTTTTCTTCATGTTTTTTCTTCTTCTTTTTTTTTTTTTTAATTTCCTTTGTATTGGTTTATTTTTCTTGTTCTGCTTTTTAAAAATTTAATTCATTACTCATTTGCATGTCTTCTCTTATCATCGCACCTCATTGACCTCCCCTTTCTCTCTCTCTCTCTCTCTCTCTCTCTCTCTCTCTCTCTCTCTCTCTCTCTCTCTCTCTCTCTCTCTCTCTCTCTCTGTATGTGTTCATCTGTGCAGAGTCCCTTCTCCTATAGCCGGACATACACACCATCTCTCTTCGTTCCGCGCACGCAAAAAATTCCCCAAATCCACTTCGAACTCGTTGATAACACTTTTCCAACGTTGAGGTCCAGTTATATAATAGAACCTTCTCTGCGTCTGCCAAAACATGATTTTTTAAATATCACAGCAGTTAAACTAAAATAATAGAAAAACAAACAGGTCTAGGAAAACAAAACGATTTGCGCAGCAGGTTGTCATCGTGGGTTATATCGACAAGACCATGCATGTAATTTTATAGCACGTCAAGATATTCAAACTCTTTTTAAAAATTTTAGTGGCTTGTTTATCAAAATAAAAACACATTTGCAAAGTGGCTCATTTGTTTTCCTTTTCCTTTCATCTGTAATTTTTTCTTCAACTTTTATTAAGTGAAAGGAATGCTGGCCCCAGAGAGGTTCTATCGACCCATAGCGGCAGCCGCCTACCTGACCTGTCTGGTGGTGTCAATGGACGAGTCCATTATTTAACACGTCTGGGTCACAATGTCTGGAAAGGAAAACATCATTCAGACTGTCTGGGTTTAGCGAGTTGGTCGCGTCCACTGTGTAATGGGGGCCAAGGTACACTTTATGCATGCTCTGTACAGTGTGCAGTTGGCCATGCATTTTATAAACAAACGCTGTGCAACCGCTGCAATGCAGGTGAGCCGTTGTGTTCGTGTGTCACTGGCATTTGGAGCTGTGGTTGCAAGGATGTCTAGGGACTCGTAATTTTTGCGAATATTCGTGGAAAAGAGAATAAAATGTACATAACTACGTCAAACGTACGACAGTCAAATTTCAAAACCAAGATGCACATTCTATAAAGCTTCAGGTACATTAATTAGGCTTAATTATTATGTAGATCGAGATTAGATACAGCTTGGGCATCCAGATTCTATGTCCAAAATAAATCTTATCCAGAATCTAAATCTAGATCTCGATCAAGACTCTAGATTTTCCATTCAGCTAGATCTAGATAAGTAAACAAAGTATAGATCTAGGCCTAGTTTCTAATTCTAGTGTCAGAATTTGATATAGATCTAGATCTAGATCTCTAGTGACTTGAATATGAGGGCTGAGATCAATACAGATCTAGACTACTTTCAAACTTTGTAATCTAAACCTAGATTTAAATTAGATTTATATCTAGATTAGCTCTCGAAGATTGGTCTCTTCATATCTAGATCTAGATAAAAATTCTTGATCCTTTACGAAAATAAATTTCATTTTGATTCAAAGGACTTATTGATTCAATACATGGCCCGTCCAACTTCCAAGTGACAGTGATTATGAGCCTGATTGGGATTTCTCATGGATATTTGTAAGCTTATTGGATATGATTTAAAAGCAGATTTGCACCTTCTTCTAACTTCAATTTAAACATTTGATCACTTTTCACCTGTTATTATTATAACTATAATCTAGATCTATATTGGATTTGTTTGATTTGGTTTAATCATTATCATAGGTTCAATATATTTTTTTTTCTAAGTGTTGTATGATTATTTTAAAGAGTATAATCTTTTAAAATTGAATTTTTTCATGGTGTGTAATGAATGAAACTGTAAAAATGTGTGTGTTGGAGTGATACATGTGGAAGTTTATCCTTGTTGAAGATGTTATTGTTTTAAGCTAATTAGATTTTTAATGACAAGAGTTGCACTTGTAGCCGTTTCTGAACTTGTTGTCTTTTTGCAAATCAAAAACTGTCTACATCTTGAAATTAAGTGCCTAAATAATCTTGAATTAGTTGAAAGCAACTTAAGAGAAAATTCATGAATGATTCAAGTTCAAATAAATGAGCTAGATCTAGTAATTTTCAAAGCTACAAGAACCATACTTGTTTCTATGCACGAAAATAACTACAAAAGATAAGTGTAAATCAAAGTGAAGAGGAATTTGTTGTTCATGCATTATAGTTTTTCTGTACCAGATTTTTTTTAACATCATTCAAATGATTTACAATGCAGGAAAGAAAAGATATATGGAGAATCTGCTTTCCAGTTTTAACTTTCGAGACCTCCTTTTTTGCGACAAAACAAGCAGTGTTTCTCAACTTCAACAGATGCATCAATCTACAAGGATCAAAAAACGTTTTTGTCTTTAAATGTTAACTCATACTGATTGGAGTCTATGTCTTTATGTTTTGAATTTCTGTTGTTTTTTCCTCAGATCTCCTTCTAATCCCTAAACTTTGAATAGATCTGCTGATCTGTTATTTTGATGGAGCTTACAGAAGGTTTTCCAATCTTCAGTTCAATGGGAGCAATGCAAGATACTCATTGAAAACACTGTAAATGGAAAAACTAGATCCCACACGTTTACTTCTTTTGGCTATTTTAATAGAAGTGAGAGGTAAGATTTGATTTGTGACATTCCTTTTTAAGCGCATTGTACGTTGATTGATATTGAAGGATAAATGTAAGCGTCCCAGTTACCTGCAGTTTAAAATGTTTGTGTTTGCCTTGTTTTTAAATCAACCAGCATTCTGAAGTCTCATATTGTCAAAGAACCTGTTCAATTTGTATTTCAAAGATGCAATTATTTGATTTGTAAGTCACAACTAGTTATTTAAATTTATTATTATAAGGCTTGTAAATTAGATACTGAGTCCAAACTTTTCCGAACTATTTCTGTATTTCTAATTTCATAACTGGAGAGTCAATTTACCTTTTATTTCTAGAACTTGAATCATTTACATTGAGCTGAAAAAACGTAATTTACAAAATGAATTGTCAAGTTATTGACTTACTCTTGTACACCATTTTTAATGCTTGTGGGACATTGTATCAAAGCTGCTTTAATGCTTTAATCAGTAAGACATGTTTACCTTCTCTGTTCAATGTGAAATTTTAGCATGTGCTGCAATGAGTGTGGCATCACCTAGTTCGGCCAAGGATGTCGTGCTAGCTTCTCCATCGTTAAATGGACTTTCGTCACACCCTGACCCTGACTCCGTGTTTGATGCTGGTAATACTGCCATTGATTATGATTATGATAATGAAGAGTATGAGGACGATCAGGTCGTTGGTAACCAAGGACACCTAATACCTCCGTCTCATCAGGGTTTTGAGAGGAAAACAACAGTGAAGCCTGCACAACCAAAAGGAGTACGATCAGGACATAGGCAGACTACCTGTGCTTATGATGACAGTCGGAAACAATACTGGAAAAAAACCAAGGGAGGTAAATGGAGAAGGAAGCGCAAGAACAGAAAAAAGCGATGGCGTAGGCGCCTACTTGATGAGCATGTTTTGTGCAATGGTAGTTGCATGATTGTGTTGGAAATGGACAAGTTAAAAAACCATACATCAGCCAAAATTGTGAGGCAAGGTAAGTGAAAACTGGCGGCGATCACTATACAATCTCATTGTTCTTTTTTTCACTGGCTCAGTTTTATGATTTGAGTTTACTCTTTTCATATATTCTTAAGAACATTGTGAAACCTAAATTAAAGGGATTGCCTTTTGGTCTTTTAGTTTAAACATACTTTGGATGAAACAAGTTGTTTGTTTTGCAATTGAATTGTCCTAATGAGCTACATTTCAGATTAAGTACAAATAAATCCCATTCTGCCTTTCTATTTTGCTGAAAAAAGTTTAATACAGCTATGTACTGAATTCTAAATCTGATAAAATCATGCAATTTTCACCATTCAGACAATGAAAATTTCTAAATATCTATCATTATACACCGTATTTGAGTGTGACATGAATGACATGGGACTAATTTCAACTGGTTGTTATACATGTGATCCTAGTTGGGTGTTATACATGCCATCCTGGTTGGGTGTTATACATGCCATCCTGGTTGGGTGTTATACATGTATGCCATCCTGGTTGGGTGTTATACATGTATGCCATCCTGGTTGGGTGCTATACATGTCATTCTGGTTGGGTGCTATACATGTATGCCATCCTGGTTGGGTGTTATACATGTCATCCTGGTTGGGTGCTATACATGTATGCCATCCTGGTTGGGTGTTATACATGTCATCCTGGTTGGGTGTTATACATGTATGCCATTCTGGTTGGGTGTTATACATGTCATCCTGGTTGGGTGCTATACATGTATGCCATCCTGGTTGGGTGTTATACATGTCATCCTGGTTGGGTGTTATACATGTCATCCTGGTTGGGTGTTATACATGTCATCCTGGTTGGTTGTTATACATGCCATCCTGGTTTCTCCTACAAAACCATAATTGGTTCAGAACATTCCCTTTAGCTGCTTCCAACCAGAGTTCTTTAATCAGTTGCATTATCCTTAATTCTTTAGAATGAAAACTTACTTGGATTGTTTATAAATGTTTTTCCTTATACATATAGTCATTTAACTCTTCCTTATATCTCTTAATCATTTGATATATACGTCAATGCCAGTTTCTTTCCAAGGATTTTGTGCCTATTAAATTCCTTAATTTTGATGTGGGTACTACCTACTATTAGCTACCACAACTATCCGGAATTCACTTAATATTACTGCTCAGAAATAATGAATATCACCTTCAACTTAAGGTAAAATGCCTCGCTGTAAATTATTAGTATTAATTTGAAATTCTGAGAAAGTCGCACCATCTTAGAAGAAATCAACTTACCTGTCAATAAAAAACAAAAGTATAGTGCTAATGTTATCCAATTTAGAGATGGTCTTCTCTCTCTCTCTCTCTCTCTCTCTCTCTCTCTCTCTCTCTCTCTCTCTCTCTCTCTCTCTCTCTCTCTCTCTCTCTCTCTCTCTCTCTCTCTCTCTCTCTCTCTCTCTCTCTCTCTCTCTCTCTCTCTCTCTATATATATATATATATATATATATATATATATAAACATGGGTGCAGTAATTAAGTGGAAGGTGAGGTAAGATGTCTATGACATAAATGTTGCAGTGCCTGTCAAGACCTCTTGACATTAAATGTTTTTAAAAAACACTGATGATAAGAACTCGTTTATCAGAGCAACTGTGTTGTCTGCGAATGGATTAACCCAAATCTTTCTGTCACTGACAAGATTAATTAAGAGCAAAGATAAAAGATTAATTTTTTTTTAAATTATAGCTTGTGGGACCCAAGTGTCATTGGTTTGTTAAAGAGCAGTACAACTGGCCTTGAGGAAGAAGAGTATGCCGAAAAGAAGATAGGAGTACATGTAGACAGACCAGCAGGTTCACATGATAGAAGATAGGAGTACATGTAGATAGACCAGCAGGTTCACATGATAGAAGATAGGAGTACATGTAGACAGACCAGCAGGTTCACATGATAGAAGATAGGAGTACATGTAGACAGACCAGCAGGTTCACATGATAGAAGATAGGAGTACATGTAGACAGACCAGCAGGTTCACATGATAGAAGATAGGAGTACATGTAGATAGACCAGCAGGTTCACATGATAGAAGATAGGAGTACATGTAGACAGACCAGCTGGTACATATGATAGAAGATAGGAGTACATGTAGATAGACCAGCAGGTTTACATTATAGAAGATAGGAGTACATGTACATAGACCAGCAGTTACATATGATAGAAGATAGGACTACATGTACATAGACCAGCAGGCTCACATGATAGAAGATAGGAGTTTATGTAGATAGACCAGCAGTTACATATGATAGAAGATAGGAGTACATGTAGATAGACCAGCAGGCTCACATGATAGAAGATAGGAGTACATGTAGATAGACCAGCAGTTACATATGATAGAAGATAGGAGTACATGTAGATAGACCAGCAGGCTCACATGATAGAAGATAGGAGTACATGTAGATAGACCAGCAGTTACATATGATAGAAGATAGGAGTACATGTAGATAGACCAGCAGTTACATATGATAGAAGATAGGAGTACATGTAGATAGACCAGCAGGCTCACATGATAGAAGATAGGAGTACATGTAGATAGACCAGCAGGTTCACATGATAGAAGATTGGGGTGCATGTAGATGGACCAGCAGGTACACATAGAGTTAGAAGATAGGAGTTTATGTAGATAGACCAGCAGTTACATATGATAGAAGATAGGAGTACATGTAGATAGGCCAGCAGGCTCACATGATAGAAGATAGGAGTACATGTAGATAGACTCGCAGGCTCACATGATAGAGGATAGGAGTACATGTAGATAGACCAGCAGGCTCACATGATAGAAGATAGGAGTTTATGTACATAGACCAGCAGTTACATATGATAGAAGATAGGAGTACATGTACATAGACCAGCAGGCTCACATGATAGAAGATAGGAGTACATGTACATAGACCAGCAGTTACATATGATAGAAGATAGGAGTACATGTACATAGACCAGCAGGTTCACATTATAGAAGATAGGAGTACATGTAGATAGACCAGCAGGTTCACATGATAGAAGATAGGAGTACATGTAGATAGACCAGCAGGTTCACATGATAGAAGATAGGAGTACATGTAGATAGACCTGCAGGCTCACATGATAGAAGATAGGAGTACATGTAGATAGACCAGCAGGTTCACATGATAGAAGATAGGAGTACATGTAGATAGACCAGCAGGTTCACATGATAGAAGATAGGAGTACATGTAGATAGACCAGCAGGTTCACATGATAGAAGATAGGAGTACATGTAGATAGACCAGCAGGTTCACATGATAGAAGATAGGAGTACATGTAGATAGACCTGCAGGCTCACATGATAGAAGATAGGAGTACATGTAGATAGACCAGCAGGCTCACATGATAGAAGATAGGAGTACATGTAGAAAGACCAGCAGGCTCACATGATAGAAGATAGGAGTACATGTAGATAGACCAGCAGGCTCACATGATAGAAGATAGGAGTACATGTAGATAGACCAGCAGGTTCACATTATAGAAGATAGGAGTACATGTAGATAGACCTGCAGGCTCACATGATAGAAGATAGGAGTATATGTAGATAGACCAGCAGGCTCACATGATAGAAGATAGGAGTACATGTAGATAGACCAGCAGGCTCACATGATAGAAGATAGGAGTACATGTAGATAGACCAGCAGGCTCACATGATAGAAGATAGGAGTACATGTAAATAGACCAGCAGGCTCACATGATAGAAGATAGGAGTACATGTAGATAGACCAGCAGGCTCACATGATAGAAGATAGGAGTACATGTAGATAGACCAGCAGGCTCACATGATAGAAGATAGGAGTACATGTAGATAGACCAGCAGGCTCACATGATAGAAGATAGGAGTACATGTAGATAGACCAGCAGGCTCACATGATAGAAGATAGAAGTACATGTAGATAGACCAGCAGGCTCACATGATAGAAGATAGGAGTTTATGTACATAGACCAGCAGTTACATATGATAGAAGATAGGAGTACATGTAGATAGACCAGCAGGCTCACATGATAGAAGATAGGAGTACATGTAGATAGACCAGCAGGCTCACATGATAGAAGATAGGAGTACATGTAGATAGACCAGCAGGCTCACATGATAGAAGATAGGACTACATGTACATAGACCAGCAGGTTCACATTATAGAAGATAGGAGTACATGTAGATAGACCAGCAGTTACATATGATAGAAGATAGGAGTACATGTACATAGACCAGCAGTTACATATGATAGAAGATAGGACTACAAGTACGTAGACCAGCAGTTACATATGATAGAAGATAGGAGTTCATGTAGATAGACCAGCAGGTTTACATGATCATGTGATAAAATCAGCAGCCTTAGAGCCTATTCCAAAGCTATGTGTTTGTGCTGTCAAACAACGCAACTCTTGTCTATATAAAATAATAATATGTTCAGGAAATAAAGAACGTAAAAATCTTTGCTAAATTTAGTGAGTTTAAGATAATCTTCATTCTTCCTTATGTGGGGGGTAATAACGGGAGACTGTTAGCTGAAAAAAAAATTGATCGCTTTTTTTTTTTTTTTTTTTAGGTCGATTGAATTTGCTTACAATTAGTACCTGTCAAGTTGTGGCAAGATGTCACCGTCGATGTTGATTACCGTCTCTATGTTTTCACCACCAGCACCACATTAAGCAGGCTTACTCCCGAACTTCAGTTATTGCGACAACATTTAACTTCTCCTGTCTCAGAAGGGGCGTAACCTACCTCGGCACTTAATTTCCGGATATCTCCTTTTCCTTTGTTATTTGCGTCTTTTCCTCGCATTTCTTGACTTTTCCCTGTCCCTGTTAGCTCCTATACCGACCGTTTATGGTGGACTAGGACAGACAGATGGAGCTGTGTGTCGGTGTGTCCCACTGCGGCAACTTGTTGACTGCAGCCGCAAGCAGAAAATTGACACAACGCCAAGGAAATACAGCTACACCGATCTGCTTGCAGTGGGTGAAACCGTTCTTTACCGATTTAGCACAGCCGGCTACTACGATCATCGACCTTCTCCAGCAACCAGTAGCTACGAAAACAAGCAAAGGAAAAAAAATAAAAACAAAAACGAACATAGAGCAAAGAAAAGAAAGAAAACAAAAATAGTTTTTTTTTTTTTTTTTTTTTATAGATAATCTTATTTTTCTTCATTCGTAGCTTTTCTGGTGTTTTGTTTTTGTTTTTGTTGCATCGAATTGAACCTCGAGCTATGGCTCTGGTGTGACCGCTTTGAACTGGTGTAGGATCCTGAGCGCACTCGCTGTGTTAGCGGGACGGAAACGCTGAGTCATGCTCTAAAGTCTAGTCCTTATTTTGCTAAGATCTGAGACCTGAGAAGCAATACCCTGGTCCCTTTGCCAACCGCATTCCGCGTTCCGTACTGGCGAATTGAACGAGAGAAATATAATTAGAGATATCAATAACGCATGTTTAGGGCAAAATTGCGTGTTTAAATTTGGAGGTAATGGAATAAAAAGGTGTTTTCGTGAAAGAAGAAAAAGAAAAGCAATCCATTTTTTTTTTACCACAGAATGTTCAGATTCTGTCACCATTTGATTTTAAAAGAGTCGAATTTTTTATATCTCCATAAAAAAATCATTCTCTTAACTGTGAGACAAGGAAGTGTAAAAAGTTTTGCTACAAACTTAGGAGTTACGACAATTTCATAAGTTTTTTTTTTTTTTTTTTTTTGACTGTTTCCTGCCGCAAAGACATTTTTTTAAGAAACAGGCAAACAAAGCCCACAACCGTTTACCAACCAGAATTATACAATCAGTCTATGAAAGGGTGGGTCACATTTGTATGTATCACCACTTGACGGTCTTAGTTTTGTATCATTCTGCTCTCTGTCTCTGTCTCTCTCTCTCCCTCTCTGTCTGTCTGTCTGTCTGTCTCTTTCTCTCTCTCTCTCTCTCTCTCTCTCTCTCTCTCTCTCTCTCTCTCTCTCTCTCTCTCTCTCACTTTCTTCTCTCTCTAGATCCTTAACGACAACAATGGATCACCAAAATGCCTGTAAGCAGACAAGATGTTTAAGTTAAATTCTGGGTTGCCACATAACCCGAAAATCGGGAAAAAGACTGGATTGTCTGTCCTACAACAGCATGAAGAATGAAAGCTTCTTAAACTTTAACAAGCTCTCGGACAGACTGGATTGTCTGTTCTACAACAGCATGAAGAATGAAAGCTTCTTAAACTTTAACAAGCTCTCGGACAGACTGGATTGTCTGTTCTACAACAGCATGATGAATGAAAGCTTCTTAAACTTTAACAAGCTCTCGGACAGACTGGATTGTCTGTTCTACAACAGCATGAAGAATGAAAGCTTCTTAAACTTTAACAAGCTCTCGGACAGACTGGATTGTCTGTCCTACAACAGCATGATGAATGAAAGCTTCTTAAACTTTAACAAGCTCTCGGACAGACTGGATTGTCTGTTCTACAACAGCATGATGAATGAAAGCTTCTTAAACTTTAACAAGCTCTCGGACAGACTGGATTGTCTGTTCTACAACAGCATGAAGAATGAAAGCTTCTTAAACTTTAACAAGCTCTCGGACAGACTGGATTGTCTGTCCTACAACAGCATGATGAATGAGAAAGCTTCTTAAAACTTAACAAGCTCTCGGACAGACTGGATTGTCTGTTCTACAACAGCATGAAGAATGAGAAAGCTTAAAACTTAACAAGCTCTCGGACAGACTGGATTGTCTGTTCTACAACAGCATGAAGAATGAGAAAGCTTAAAACTTAACAAGCTCTCGGACAGACTGGATTGTCTGTTCTACAACAGCATGATGAATGAAAGCTTCTTAAACTTTAACAAGCTCTCGGACCGACTGGATTGTCTGTTCTACAACAGCATGAAGAATGAAAGCTTCTTAAACTTTAACAAGTTCTTGGACAGACTGGATTGTCTGTTCTACAACAGCATGAAGAATGAAAGCTTCTTAAACTTTAACAAGCTCTCGGACAGACTGGATTGTCTGTTCTACAACAGCATGAAAAATGAAAGCTTCTTAAACTTAAACAAGCTCTCGGACAGACTGGATTGTCTGTTCTACAACAGCATGAAGAATGAAAGCTTCTTAAACTTTAACAAGTTCTTGGACAGACTGGATTGTCTGTTCTACAACAGCATGAAGAATGAAAGCTTCTTAAACTTTAACAAGCTCTCGGACAGACTGGATTGTCTGTTCTACAACAGCATGAAAAATGAAAGCTTCTTAAACTTAAACAAGCTCTCGGACAGACTGGATTGTCTGTCCTACAACAGCATGATGAATGAAAGCTTCTTAAACTTTAACAAGCTCTCGGACAGACTGGATTGTCTGTCCTACAACAGCATGAACAACCAGCCTCAATATGCCAAGGCTTGGACAGACTGGATTGTCTGTTCTACAACAGCATGAAAAATGAAAGCTTCTTAAACTTAAACAAGCTCTCGGACAGACTGGATTGTCTGTCCTACAACAGCATGATGAATGAAAGCTTCTTAAACTTTAACAAGCTCTCGGACAGACTGGATTGTCTGTCCTACAACAGCATGAACAACCAGCCTCAATATGCCAAGGCTTGGACAATTGTGAAGGACCTCTTGCTGCTATCCCATGGACAGGCTTCTGTAGAAAGAGGCTTCTCTATCAACAAGGAGTGCTCAGATGTCAATTTGTCTGAGAAAAGTTTAGTAGCAAGGCGGCAGATCAAGGACCATTTCAACAGCATAGGAGACCTGAAGAATATGGTCATTTCGAAGAGCTGCTTGCTTCTGCTAGTTGGGCCAGGCAGAAATACAACAAGTACCTAGAAGATAGCAAAGCAGAAAAGGAAAAAAAAGCCTCCAATTTGAAACGAAAAGCAGCAGAAGATGAGCGCATAGGCCGAAGAAACGGTTTAAGCAGATGGAATCTGACCACACACATCTCACCAATGAAGCTGACAAGGCACTCATGAAAGGAGAGCAGGATTTCAACCTCTCTCTCCTGTCCCAAGGCAATTCTCTAGTCTAAGAATGAAAGCTAGAGACAAAACCAATGAAATGGAGATCATGAAAAAGGAGATTGAGGAGAAAGGGAAGCTGCTTAAAAGTAGCTTCTAAATCAAGGAAATATTATGAGTAAATACTGTAAATAAACATAATCAATTGCATCCTTAATGTTAGTCAGATCTTTTCTTTTGCGTTCTATCTATTGTTTTTCCCTTTAACATCTTGCGGTCTAGAATTCTGCTATTCATCAACTTTTTTTTTCTCTTTGGGAAAAAAAACAAAAATATCCGTGTCTGTGTTTCATCATGCTCTCAATTTACTCAGTGTTTGCACGTACTCATGCGTTAGCGAGAAATTCACAACAATTAATTCAAAGGTGAAGGAGGGAGGGTGGGTAGCTTTGACTCTCTCTCTCTCTCTCTCTCTCTCTCTCTCTCTCTCTCTCTCTCTCTCTCTCTCTCTCTCTCTCTCTCTCTCTCTCTCTCTCTCTCTCTCTCTCTCTCTCTCTCTCTCTCTCTCTCTCTCTCTTACTCTATCTCTCTTTGTCTCTCTCACTCCTTGTCTGTCTCCCTCTCTCTGTCTCTGTCTGTTTCTCTCTCTCTCTCTCTCTCTCTCTCTCTCTCTCTCTCTCTCTCTCTATATATATATATATATATATATATATATATATATATATATATATATATATATATATATATAAAATGTGTGGCTATCAATCTATCTCTTTCAATCTATATTCCGGCTCCCCTTGCCCAATGTGTCAAACGGTTGGCCGGCCCAACTGAACTTGGCTTGGTTTATTGAACGCCCCCCCCCCCCCACACACACACACACAGGTTCTCAGATCCTATCTGATAGGCTATATATCGATTCTGGGCCGAGCAGGTCCGCCCGATTGTGCTCCCCCTCCTCTAGACAGAGCTGGGGGCTAGCGCACTCACCAAGGCCGGCAAAATTTTATAGCTAGCACATGCTAGCGCCTCCCAGAAACATGTAGTCTTCCAACAACACACACGCCTTTTCTTTTTTTTTTTTTTTTCTTCTTTTTTATTTTTTTGAGGGCTTCGGATGTTTCAGTGGTTCATCCATGGATTTTTATAGACATTTTAAGCGTCAATATCTATTTCTCTGTCTATCCTCTCTCTCTCTCTCTCTCTCTCTCTCTCTCTCTCTCTCTCTCTCTCTCTCTCTCTCTCTCTCTCTGTGTCTCTCTGTCTCTCTCTCTCTCTCTCTCTCTCTCTCTCTCTCTCTCTCTCTCTCTCTGCGTCTCTCTCGTTTGCTATTCTTTGTACGATATTTTTCTTCCTTCTATTCATCATGTTTTATGTTTCCGTTTATTTGCTTTTCTCTATTTTTTTTTTATATCTTTCTTCAAGCACTTTTTATTGCATCTTTCTCTCACACTTTCTCTCTCTCTCTCTCTCTCTCTCTCTCTCTCTCTCTCTCTCTCTCTCACACACACACACACACACACACACACTCACTCTGTCACTTTCTCTCTCTACTCTCAATTCGCAGTTAATTTGCTTCTTTCTCTTTGCTTCCTATTATATGATAATTTCACCTCTTTTTACCTTTCAGCGTGTTGTTCTATCTCTCTTGTTTTCTATTCCCCTTTAGACCCCCAGCCACTCTCTTTTTTCTTTATACCTCATTTTAACCAACCTCCGTTTATTTAATCATAATCTTCCCAATTCATTTCACTATAAGTTGATGTGGTCTAAATTTGATGATAGATAATTTTTTTTTTTTTTTTTTGCAACATCAATCATAGTTTCGACTGCTATAATTGGTAACGATACCATACGATCATATTCTTGATCGCCCTTATTTGTGTTGACACCAATCATAGCTTAGACTGACTTAATTTGTACGTGTTTTGACACCAATCATAGCTTCGACTGTCTTAATTTGTACGTTTATTGACATCAATAATAGCTTCGACTGTCTTAATTTCTACCTGTGTTGACACCAATCATAGCTTCGACTTTTTAATTTGTACATGTATTGACAGCAATCATAGTTTGGACTGTCTTAATTTGTACTTGTGCCGACACCAATCATAGCTTCGACTGTCTTAATTTGTACGTTTATTGACATCAATAATAGCTTCGACTGTCTTAATTTCTACCTGTGTTGACACCAATCATAGCTTCGACTTTTTAATTTGTACATGTATTGACAGCAATCATAGTTTGGACTGTCTTAATTTGTACTTGTGCCGACACCAATCATAGACTTCTACGTCGACATAAATGTTTTCGAAATTATTCCGTTAGTCTTACAAAACTTTGTCCAAAAATGAAACCATTGTGTAACGTTTCGACATAAGATAGAGAAGAAAGTTATGATACGGACATAATTATTCCTAGTAGTCGTCTTATTTTAATATGATAGCAGTGACATTCATGTCTACACGTGTAGCACTAAATTGCAAAGTGCCTTATTTTCTGAGAGGGTTTTACAAATATATCGATGCTCACACGGTTCAGAGGGGCTGAAAATGTTAAAAAAAAAAAAAAAAAAAGGAGGTTTATAAAATCAGGGGAAATTGTGGGGGGTTTTTTTTTGGTTTTTTTTTTTAATTTTCACCAATAGTATATTAAAGCGCTGGCCGTGAAGCCCTGGAAACCACAACCAAGAGGATCTGAAGAGGACGCAGCGGTCGGCAAACATCAGGCGGCCGCTCTCTGCGTCCTCACACACCCCTTCAAAAACAGCACACTGTGCGCGTAAGGTGGTCAAGCCCGGGATGGACACGTCTAGAGTTTAGAAAAAAGTTGTCGGTTTAACTGTTTCACGTCATCCTAAGGGCTGAAGGAATCTGCAAAATATCGTCAGATGTTCGTCGACACTGTGTCAGCATCGAACGAGAAAACAAAAAATTAAATGTCGAAATTTATAAGCTCAATGTATGGATCTAGTTTAAAATATCGCACATTAGTTTTCTCCATATAACGCCCTGAACAAGTCCTCCATCATTCATCGCCCACCAGTTCTTTTCTCGGTTCGACTTTTTTTTTTGCACTGGTCCCTCTTAAAATCTAGTGTTCGAGTATTCAACCCGTTTGAAGTTCGCACAGACGTATGTCTCATCTAAATGCATGTCGAGTAAGACATAAACAACTGGTTTTCAAGTTGTGTGACTAGCGCCGACTCTCAGTAGTATTTTACGGTGACTCAGTCATAGCCTCTTTGTATACAAATTACTCGTTCTAAGGTTCACTGACAAGCAGAAAGATATAAGCGAATGCCCGCATGCAGTTTTGTAATTCTGTAAAACTAAAATGCTCAAGAATTAGGAGTACATCGCGTATCAGTCGTCTCTCCAAGCAAGCCTTGCAAAATATAATCTAGGTTTAGCAGTATTGAGGACCCTGTCATCGAAAGATAGTGGCAACTAGACTTTAACTATCTTCATCGTTGCATGTGTGTGGACAATAGAGAGATCTCCAATAATAATTTTAGTGCCTCGCTTTACATGTTTTGTATCCAAAGTTCCAGTGTAACTCGCCAATTTCTCTGGTGACGGTGAAACTGCTAGGACAGCTGCTGTAGAGGGGCAAATCTCTAGCCGGCTGAAGTCTGAAGTCGGTGGCAGTGGAGGTCTCTTGACCTCTGTCAGAAATGTCCAAGGACAGCTTTTTTTTAATTTCTCTCCATTCATCGTTAACTAGAACTGGAAGTCACGCGATTGGTGCGTGTGGAGATGCTAGATCCAGATAGACCAGGATCTCCAGCCAGTCCCGGGCTTGGTCGTGCTGCGCCAAAAGGCGGGCTGCGGAAATGCCCACTTCACACGCACTTGGACTGCGCGTTAATGAGTGGCTCAACAGCGGGCGTGCTCACGGCACAAAACAACAGGATGGATATTATTATTATTATTATTATTATTATTATTATTATTATTATTATTATTATTATTACTATTATTATAATATCGTAAAGATTTTTGTAACATGGTCCAACGTTTCTTTGCATTTCCGTCTCTGCTTTATCGCTTTTTTATGTCTTGCTATGTTGACCGCCCAGTAGCATGCGTGTAGCTGTAAGGCAGCTGGATAGATCTTCACTCATGCCTGCCTTTCTTACTCGAGTCAGTGTAATAATGTTAGGCGGAGAAAAATACAAGTGCTCTTTTCCAACAGAGATGAATTAAAGATCCAGGAGTTTTTGGTTATTGACTTTTTTTTCCCCTTCCCCTCCCCACATGGCCCAGTATTACTTGCTAGCTTCCTTTTAATTGAAAAAACGGCGAGAGGTGTGAGGATTTGATAATGTTAAAAAAAAATAAATAATATTTTATGATGAAGTCTGTTACTGTCATTGTCAAATCTTGGATCACGCACGTGACACTGAATCTCTTACTGTCACGTCTTATGGTCACGTGCGTGGCACTGATGCTGTTACGATCTCATCGTTTATCACGCACGTCCTGTCACGTCTTCTGTCACTCGCGTGGCGCTGAATCTGTCTCTGTCGCCTTTTGGGTCACTCACGTGGCATCTGCACGTTTGCTCCCTTGCAAGGATCACGTGAACTTGTTGTCTGAATTTGGGACGACGATCTTGGCTATTATGATGTGAGAATAAACCAAGAGATTGATTTCTAGATGAGATGCACAGCTCAAGCTATGATTTCGCCTCATTCTAGATTACTCGTCGGCCCGTGTCCTAAAGCGGTCCACCGCTGAGCTGCTTATGTTGCCCAGGTGGAGTTCCCTGGAAACATGCTCTCAACCTGTTGAGCAACTCCTGCGATTATTTTATCTAATATGATTTTCGGAGTATCAGCTAAGTCAATCAAAGGTTTGCCTTAGTGTATCAGGAAGTGATTTACTTCTCTCTATCTGTTCCTCCTCCTCCTCTCTCTCTCTCTCTCTCTCTCTCTCTCTCTCTCTCTCTCTCTCTCTCTCTCTCTCTCTCTCTCTCTCTCTCTCTCTCTTTCTATCATTCCCTCTTTCCTTTCTACCCCCCTTCTTTTTCTGGTTCTCTCTTTCTATATCTACTTGTGTTCTCATTCCATTTTGTTTCAGTTATCAATATAATGACTTGTCTTTTATTTTGCTTTCACTAGATCAGTGACAAACTTTTTAAAACATTTTTTTTTCACTTTCTTTGATGGGCTAGAGTACACAACGATTTCCCTAAGAGTTTTCGGTTCAATTCTAAGCCGCCGATACATGCCTGCTAATATCAAGGGAGGAAACGGGTGTCAACTACAGTAACTAACCCAACTCAAATTACTGGTGTCCTGACCATAACCTGGCAAGGGGCTTGTCTTTATTATGTCATTATCAACCTTCACAAAGGAACATGTACACCTGTGCGTTGTCGCTTGAAAAAAAAAAGTGAGAGAGAGAGAGAGAGAGAGAGAGAGAGAGAGAGAGAGAGAGAGAGAGAGAGAGCGCAGACAAATCAAGTGGACAATCTCTATATCGATAGAACATTGGTCTGTAAATTAAAAAATCAGCGGTTCAATCCAGGCCTGTATAGTGAATCCTCTGTACACACAGGCCTATCCTGGAGTTCATAGAGAGCTAGCCGGTGTCTCCAGTTTGAGAGCCTGCTTAAAACTTGAGGGCTCGTGATCAAAGAACTGGTAAGTCTTGAGCTGTTAGTCAACCTGCCCTTGGTCGGGGAGTACAATGTCAAACAGTGGAGAAACGAAAAGTCACGTGAATGTTGGGTTGGGCCTCTGTTCGGTGATTTCTCTATGTCCCTCCCTCCCTCCCTCCCTCTGTCTCCCTCTCTCTCTCTGTCTCTGTCTCTCTCTCACTTTCTCTATTAACGCCCACCCCCCCTTTCTAACTCTCTTTTTTATCATTTTTTCCCTCCTCTCAATCACCCCCCCCCCCCCGCCAGCTCTCTCTTTTTCTGTCGTTCTCTCCCTCTTTTCTCTCTCTTTCTTTCTCTTTCTCTCTCTCTCTTTCTCTCTCTCCCTCTCTCTCTCTCTCTCTCTCTCTCTCTCTCTCTCTCTCTCTCTCTCTCTCTCTCCCTCTCGTCCTTGTGGCAGAGCAGCACCACCCTGCCAACAACGCCCAGACATAATTCCGAAATTCGCCTCATAAATAAATCTATTTGATTCACATCTTGCTCTAGCGCGTCTGTGGTCAGCAGAGCCTCCAAGTTCCGATTGCCTTCTTCTGCCTCTTTCTATCTGTCTGTCAGTCTGTCTGTCAGTCTTTCGCCATCATTATTGGACTGTGCGCCGAGTATACACCACTCGACCATGGTAGGTGTCGTCTGCCCGTTGTGTCACCGCGGTGTCTGCTTTCGAGCCGTGATCAGATCTCTTTGTCCTGGAGCAAAAATTGTTTTCTCCCCTGCTCAATTTTAACACGTTTTAGTGGCCATTATGTTGGGATATAAAGATGCAGCCTAGACATCCATCACCCCCTCCCAACGCTTTCTCTATCTTTCTTCTCTCTTTGACTCTCTGTCTGCCTATCTCTGCCTCTCTCTCTCTCTATCTCTCTCTCTCTCTCTCTCTCTCTCTCTCTCTCTCTCTCTCTCTCTCTCTCTCTCTCTCTCTCTCTCTCTCTCTCTCTCTCTCTCTTTCTCCCTGCCTGATTTGATTGTTTCTCTCAATTCCTTTTCATTTTCCTCCGTTTGTTATACACGGATCAGCAAATTTGTTTTGGCAGCCAACTTTCAGCATCCTTGTGTGTTTTCGATCTTACTAATAGCAACCAGCTTTATTTAAACTTTTGTTTTGCGCGTGTGTGTGTTTTTTTGTTTTTTGTTTTTGTTTTTTTGTTTCTCTCAATTTTGTTTTAAATTGCTTGTAGTAACCCAAAACATGCTGGCTTATACCAGCTGCACTTTGGCTTACCTGTATCTTCTCTTCAACTGAAGCATGTTAAAAAGAATAGTATGTGTATATATATATAAAAGATGGCACTAGTAGTCTAAGACGCGTCAAGAAAATTCCACCCGTGTACTGTCTTGTGAACAATTACAACAGCGCCTTTTACCACTGAGGCTAGTTCTGCTCCCGACTTGTAAGCGTGTGGGTGTGTATCGGTGTCCCATGGAATCGATATTATCCGCATCGCCCATCTCCACCGGTTCTCCGACCCAATACCGCGCTGGTTGTCCGATCTCCTGTCTGGCTCGTGGTTTGGTTTGGTTTGTGTTTTGTGTAATTTTGATTTTGTTTTTGTTTTGTTTTTTTTGTATCGGTTACCGCTTCAGGTCACCCTGTCCGAAATAAGTTATGTCGTTAGGGCCCGAGAAAGCCGCGGTGGGTATGTCATTGCATGGTGAAGGTCTGCTAAGAATTTAAAATAAATAAATAAATAAATAAATAAAATTGAGTATCCGTGTGAGTAGGTGAGGAGAAAGATGAGGGGTGGGTGGGATGAAATACCGGATGCTTTCACTTACCACCACTTTCTCTCTTTCATTTCATTTGTTTTTTTTTATTTAATTAATGCCTATCTTAACTCACAAACCCTTTATTATTGATGAGGGTGACCGAAATAAAACAGATCTCGCTCCGACCCAGGCCCGCCCCAGGCCCACCCCAGGAGCTGCAGCCATGATGAAGTAGAGGACTTGCACGCCACCCAGTGTCTGTACCAAGCAGCTTTCATAGACTTTACGAATTTTTTTTTTTTTTTTTGTTGTTTTCTTTTTTCTCTTTCTTATTCACATCTTTAGATTGCTTATACATGTATACGTCATGATGTGTAATTACATTAGATACATAAAATGTTACTCTGTGTGTGTGTGTGTATATATATATATATATATATATATTCTCTTTCTTATTCACATCTTTAGAGTGCTTGTAAACATCATGGTGTGTAATTGCATTAGATACATAATATGTCACTGTGTGTGTGTGTGTCTTTCTGTGAATAGTAGTTTTTCTTCCTTTTCAACAATCTGTCAGTAATGCCGCAACCGTTATTAATCTTATGAACGCAGAACGCGCAAGATGAACTGTAATAATATGAAATTTGCGTGGCACGATAAAAGAACGTAAGCGCCAATATAAACTGAAAAGGTTTAGTTTTCAACCATAAAATCGCCGTTTGGTGCCGCTTGTTTCTACACAAATCCTGTGGTTTAGTTCTGCAAATGAGAAAAGGGAGAAAAAGTATAGTATTGAAAAAAGAAAACGCACTGTACGCAAAAAAAAAAATCGCGAAGCTAATTTTTGTCGATTCCTCAAACTTAATGTTATGTCACTTACTTCCTTGTGCTCTAAAACGGCTAAATAATTCAGAGAAATTTAGTGTCTTCATCGTTTCGTGTACGGAGAACAAGCTAGCTAGAAAAGAAGGAAATGCTGGATGTCCTTGCTGTTTCTGAGAAAACAAAAACAAAACAAAAAAAACAACAAAAAAAAAAATAGAGCCGGGCTTTATCTCCTTTGGACTGCTTCAGCTTAGTAGTAACGTTACATGTAATTTTTAAGGCTCTGCATACATCGCCCCAAATACGAACAAGCGTTTTCTTAACTACCGTTGCTTTGAAATGCGTTTATTAGAAATTCGTTGTTGAGTAACGAAGAACAAAATATTGTTGCGAACGAGTAACAAGGAAGCGTTGTTGTAGTGAATAACATCGTGTCTCTTCCCCTCTATTGGGGACACTTTTCCCAAACATTGATCTCCGCATTTTTTCATTGTCCACCCTTGTTGAAGAATTTCGATGATGCATTACGATCGCTAAGACTCCATTTTTATTTTCAACGCACTTTATTAAAAAAAAAACCCAAAAAAAGCCACCGGTATTCTAAAATTAACCTAACAAACGCCATCGGTATTGAGAGGAGATATTATTACGAGCTCAGATTTAATTATTCTAAAGAGGGATAAAACGAATTTAGAGATAAAAAAAAAAGTTAAGAAAAGAAGAAAAAAACGCTGTGGGTTCGAACCCGCACTGACATGCAACATGTTGTGCCGCTTGTAATAATGTCACCAGCTCGGCCATTCTCTTGGGCAGCTTGAGCCACTGTCGATAGCTCTTCTTCGATTGGAATTGTGTCACAGAAATCCAAGGTGTTAGTTCGTATCGAACCTTTGTAAGATGCAGCATGCATGACATACATTGTGAAGTTAATCCAAGACGTTAGATCGTATCGAACCTTTGTAAGATTAAGCATGTATGACAAACATTGTAAAGTTAATCCAAGATGTTGATGTATCGAACCTTTGTAAAATGCAGCATGTATGACATACATTGTCGTTTGAAGTTAATCCAAGAATTTAGATCGTATCGAACCTGTGTAGGATGCCGCATGTATGGGGACATACATTGTGAAGTTAATCCAAGAACTTAGATCGTATCGAACCTTTATAAGATGAAGAATGTATGACATACATAGTGAAGTTAATCCAAGAACTAAGATCGTATCGAACCTTTATAAGATGAAGAATGTATGACATACATAGTGAAGTTAATCCAAGAACTTAGATCGTATCGAACCTTTATAAGATGAAGAATGTATGACATACATAGTGAAGTTAATCCAAGAACTTAGATCGTATCGAACTTTTATAAGATGAAGAATGTATGACATACATAGTGAAGTTAATCCAAGAACTAAGATCGTATCGAACCTTTATAAGATGAAGAATGCATGACATACATAGTGAAGTTAATCCAAGAACTAAGATCGTATCGAACCTTTATAAGATGAAGAATGTATGACATACATAGTGAAGTTAATCCAAGAACTTAGATCGTATCGAACCTTTATAAGATGAAGAATGTATGACATACATAGTGAAGTAAATCCAAGAACTAAGATCGTATCGAACCTTTATAAGATGAAGAATGTATGACATACATAGTGAAGTTAATCCAAGAACTTAGATCGTATCGAACTTTTATAAGATGAAACATGTATGACATACATAGTGAAGTTAATCCAAGAACTTAGATCGTATCGAACCTTTATAAGATGAAGAATGTATGACATACATAGTGAAGTTAATCCAAGAACTTAGATCGTATCGAACCTGTGTATGATGCAGCATGTATGGGGACGTACATAGTGAAGTTAATCCAAGAACTTAGATCGTATCGAACCTTTATAAGATGAAGAATGTATGACATACATAGTGAAGTTAATCCAAGAACTTAGATCGTATCGAACCTTTATAAGATGAAACATGTATGACATACATAGTGAAGTTAATCCAAGAACTAAGATCGTATCGAACTTTTATAAGATGAAACATGTATGACATACATAGTGAAGTTAATCCAAGAACTTAGATCGTATCGAACTTTTATAAGATGAAGAATGTATGACATACATAGTGAAGTTAATCCAAGAAATTAGATCGTATCGAACCTTTATAAGATGGAACATGTATGACATACATAGTGAAGTTAATCCAAGAACTTAGATCGTATCGAACCTTTATAAGATGAAACATGTATGACATACATAGTGAAGTTAATCCAAGAAGTTAGATCGTATCGAACTTTTATAAGATGAAACATGTATGACATACATAGTGAAGTTAATCCAAGAACTAAGATCGTATCGAACCTTTATAAGATGAAGAATGTATGACATACATAGTGAAGTTAATCCAAGAACGTACATCGTATCGACCCTGTGTTGGATACAGCATGTATTACATAGTCACATTTTGAGGGAAATACATAGGATTAAGACACACTCAGGCATACAACATTAAACATATGAATCAGATAGAGAGACCTTGGGAGCTCGATAGGTAGAGATTCATATTGAGATAGACGGATAGCAGGTGGAATTGCTTGTTCAGATTCAAATCGAGGGTCGAAGTCCGGAAAGAGAACAGAAAAGGATCTAACGTGCAGACTTCTACTCCTCCGCTTCGTATATCATGAGAAATAAGGAATCTGGCATACGTGTTTAGCAACCTCGTGTCTCTTTGACCAAATGGATGTACAATACAACAAAACTATGACATACATGGATGTTTTAACATAGCTTAATACATTCTAGACATTTGTATTTTTTATTTACTCTTTTTGTACCGGGTAAATGCTATTTTGCACTGAGTCTTCCTCACAGGGACCAGTTTCATGCAAGGGTCGAATATTCTTGCCAAACCATTGTCTGAATGGCATTCTGTAGATATTACCTATGTTTTATTTTTTTACTTTTCACTTCTCATCCCGCTTAGATAATGATGGAAGAAAACAGTTGATGATTATTTTTTTTTTACACACATCACTCTTACTCTGATTAATTTCAAGACTGCGATGCATTGATTATGGGATTTGATAGAACGATTTGCACAAAACTTGAAACCTAAGCCCTACTGGTTTGGGCTGAGCCAGTGAAATTTTCGAGCTCTCGTGTTTTACACTATCGTGAAGTTCACGGAGGGTAAGATGACTGACCCATTGCTGACCGATATATTGCGTGATAGATTGCGGCAGACACATTAGTCGTTTATTATTCTTAATGTGTCTGTTGTGTGCGAGACTAATGAATAAGGCGCTAGAAGTATGTCCGGCACTCCTCAACATTGACCTGCCGTCAGTGCTGCACACGATAGTCTTTGGCCGGCCGGTGGCCTATGATATGGCACGCGCCGGGTTCGGGCTGCCGTCACGTGACCGTCTGCCAGTATTGATCTCACTAACCGGAAGTGTCTAGTGGGAAGCCGGTTGTCTGAACGAGAGGCTGCTGGGTGGAGACCGGGGTGATGGGGGCCAGGGCCACGGCCGGCCTAACCGTGCCGTGTTGAAATAGTACATTGATCGATCTTTTTAACTTTTGAGTGGAAAACGAAAGATTCGATAGTGGAATTGCATGTTTAAGTGTTTGTTGTTATTATATTTATATAATTAATGCTACCGTCCGCGCACGGAGCACGGAAGCACAAAGATCGAGTATCGATTCTAAACATGTAACTATTGAAACTTTACTTTATGAATATTTGGCTCTTGCTGGGCGTTATATATATATATATATGTGTGTGTGTGTGTGCTGGTTGTACAGACCTGACAACTGCTGTCACGATGGGTTGCTTGCTCCAACTGTTCTGGCCAACCGGCCATCAGTTAGCCGGTCTCGTGTTTCCCTCCCTGTTCCCCCTCTTATCCACCCGTGTTGATATTTATCTCATAAACCAAGAGCAAATACAAGAATTTCTGGTCTCATTTTGATCTCAATTATATAAACAGTGGTCCTCACGCTATATTATATAATTATTGTGTCTTTGTTTCATTTATGTGTTCAAGCATAATTAGACAAATTTTGCCGTAAATTGCAACTGTTTTATTTTTTAAAGGGTTGGCGCCTAATCTCTCTCTCTCTCTCTCTCTCTCTCTCTCTCTCTCTCTCTCTCTCTCTCTCTCTCTCTCTCTCTCTCTCTCTCTCTCTCTCTCTCTCTCTCTCTCTCTCTCTCTCTCTCTCTCTTTCTCTCTCTCTCTCTTTCTCTCTCATGAGAGAATATAAGGAAGTGTTGAAATGAAGAATTGTGTCAGAGGAAAAGCATAGCCTTTGAACAAAGGGATAAGATGATGTATGGAAGAAAGTAAGCCCGGTCTATCAATGTATAATGTTTTCCGTTGTTTTTCTTTCCTACATCCGTTTGTGAAAGTGGGAATAAAAGCAAGATGCTTGTTTGTGTTATGTCTATGTATGTGTATGTGTGGGGAGGGGAGGTGTAAATTCGCTCTCTTAAGTGCATAGTGATATATATATACATATAAACGCTGGACTAGTAACAGCAACAGCTGTCACAAATGTCCCACTACTGCAATGGCTGTAGTTTGTGATTGTTGTCGCTGAAAGATAATCCGGGTTTTTTCGTGGACTCATGGAGCGTGTCTTCAGGCAAAGAGAGTGAAATCATGCATGACGTCCTGACAATCTGCTCCATTGTGTCCCCTGTTTTGAGTTGATTCCCTCCACAGCGTGTGGGTCTTCATTGAATGTGAGGAGAGTTATCCGTTTGGCTCTGTGTTCTTTTGGTTTATTGTTTGTATTATTATTATTGTTGTTGTTGTTGCTGCTGCTGTAGCTGTGATGCTCCTCACACTGTCTGTCCCGTCTCTCGGTCCATGGATCCACAAGAACGTGAACGTACGCGAAGCACCGGCACCTTGGGCACAATTAAAGCGCCTACTTAAAGCTTATAATGAGTTACATTATGTATGCATGAGAGCAAGGAGAGTGAACGCTGGATCCCATTGTTTAGTTTCGAGTTAAGCGGGAATTCGACTTCTCAGATGTTTGTGAGTCTCAAGACTCACTATCTGAATCGTGCGGGCGGACCGTTATCAAGTAATCACGTGTCGAGTCGGCGGCTGTCCTTGTCAGCCAGGTGTGTTTCAGACCGTCAGTTCTTCTGGTCCGGCACCAGACATCGATCTTAACCCCATTGCTGCGCAGCACCTATATTTAGTTATCGTAGCCTCTGTGGTACTCCCTTAAATATCTTTCGCTCCACCTGCGGGTAAGCATGAGCGCAGAGCGGGGTTAAGCAGGGGGGACCTGGCCAGTCTGCGGCATAACCGTTCGATCCCAGTTCGATCTTTATTTAGGAACAAGACAGATCTAATTGGTTGGGGTGGATTTATTGCATTTTGCTCACGGACCCAGTCTGCCGTATGGAGCAGCCACTTCACGATGCAACATACATGGATGCAAAGAGAGAGAGAGAGGTCTCACCATTTCATATCGTATAGAAAAACTAGCTCTGTGAAGGGATGGAGTCTTTTACAGATATGTATAGAAACAATGTAGGGTCATATTTCTGCTGCTTCTGTAACTGTAACCCTAGTTCTCTTGTTGTAAGGGCCTAAGATATTTTTGTTTCATATCTCATCTCATATAAACTGTATCGACCATGAGAGCTGAGTGCATTAACTTACTTACTTGAATTAAAAGCGGGGGAAAAAAATAAATTAGAAACATATATGGCTTTGAGTTTTCTAAGCATAGTTTCCAATCCGGCCTGTTTTCTCGTTCATTTCTTTCTTGTATCGTAGAAAAGAAGATATTGTAAGGGTTAGGTTCTCAGCCCAGGGTCAAGTTTAAGCTGTACTTACAGGTCGCAGCGCTCCCCTGGTGTGTGCAGGGCAGCTGGGCACGTTGAAATAAGCCTTTTTGTAAAGAAAAATGACGGGTACACTGCTACTTGCCAACATGTGCTGCCTTCACATCAACCCATCTTTTTGATAGGTGGTGTTTTTTTTATTTTATTATTTTTTGTTTTGTTTTGTTTTGTTTTGTTTTTTGTCATTAGGGATTTTGCAATTTCTATGCATTTTTCAAATATGGATATATTTCCGACCTCACCTGAACGCCTTGGCCTCATTTCATTAACATTTACTGACTGCGTGTGGCGTACCAATCAATAGAGAATGCGCCTGTTCTTCTGTGTCGTGGAGAAATTAAACTCGATGGAAAGCTCTATTGCTTGATGGTTATTTTTTCTCTTCTATTTCATAAATCGCATTTTACTCGTTCCTAATACTTTGTGTGTGTGTGTGTGTTTTATTCTTTTTTTGTTTTTTGTTTTTATTTTCTTTGGGAAACGAGATCTACCACATTGTTTCTATTGTTTGTGTGTGTATATGTTTTGTTCTTTTTTTTTTTTTTTGTTTGTTTGTAGTACCCCTTAGGGAAACAGATCTAACACATTATTTCTATTACATTCTTCTTTTGTAGGAAGCAGATGGCACTGTAGGAAATTTGAGGGTGGGGGGGAGAAATTAACTTTCGTCTTATTTCTGTTTTTCTGGACACCAGCCAGGTCTACACCTTTCTCATAGACGGGTCGCAGCTGGAACAAGGTGGGAGAGAGAGAAAGAAAGAAAGAGAGAGAGAGAGAGAGAGAGAGAGAGAGAGAGAGAGAGGGGAGGTGGGGTGGGGATCTCTGCTCCGTTGCCAAAAGGTCATACTGACCCCGGCGCATTCTTCGCGGAGCGGTTCTCCCCATCGATCAATATCATATCGCTCTGCGGGCTAGACCTAATTTTAGGACTGCCTACACTACAAACATTACTGGAGGGAAAACGAATTTTTGGGAAATAATCGAGCGTATAGATACGGACTTTTTGTATGTGAAAAGCGAATAATGCACTTACATGAAATGTTTAGTAAACAAAAATACGAGATGCTTACCGAATGAGTCATTCTGAAGCAAAGGTATATATATATATATATATATATATATGTGTGTGTGTGTATGTATGTATGTGTACCAGGTTGTAGCATACATAAAAACACATTACATAATTATATAGGGATACGAGTCATGCGATTGAATAGAGCTAGATAAATGAGAGTTGTCTCTTTTGCATTCCTGTACAAACATTCCATAATAATAATTGTGAGAGATTTAAACGTTTTGCTTCCTTTACAGCCTAGATATGAAATCATTATTTCCCACCACTTACCGAAAAGGCAACGGAAGTGGTCAACGGTTTTCCAAACGGACCATAAAGAACCAAAGCGCTCACTCAAGAGGTCCTCTGGTGATGTTATTCTCATTTTTGTTTGCGCCAATATATTAGAAGAGTTTAGCATACAGATATCGACTCCGAATAGAAAAGATGTTTGCGCTCACAGATATCAGAAGAGAATAGCTGAAGCTGGGAAATTACACAGTCACAATCATGCAAGATAGAAGTCATGTACTTCTAGTTATGACTCTCTCTCTCTCTCTCTCTCTCTCTCTCTCTCTCTCTCTCTCTCTCTCTCTCTCTCTCTCTCTCTCTCTCTCGCTCTCTCTCTCTCTATCTATCTATTTCTCTCTGCTTCTATCTCTCTTAATCTCGTTCCGTCTCGCTCTCTTTTTCTCTAGTAAATTTCTCAAGATGCGACGTGTTGAAATGCTCAAATTGATGTCCTTGATGAGCCATGATCCTCTGCGCATGCTCGTGATATTCTACCCCTGAGACATCTCAAGGATATTTTCTGATGATAGGAAATTTGCTTGAAGGGGGAAGGGCATCTGCACCGCTGTCTAAATATCAATACAGCTCAATTCTAAACCAACAAGGACAGTGAGCTAAGAGCGACGTGCTTTTTAAGAGAAGTTTATAAAAGATCCGCATTTAGGTCAGAGATGTCGATTCCTAAAGGAGCAGATGACGACAATCGTTATCGACGTGTTGATCGCAAGCCTGTAATATATACTACTAATATCTTGAGGGACACTACAAATTCCCTATATCTTTTAGCCGTGATTCTATTTTAAGAATGGAATTTCCCAGTATTTACCTTTTTATTAGGGCTGCGATTTGGATTTGATTATTTTACCGCCTTATATTTTACGGTGGGCCGGTTCCAAGAGAGGCACAGGGCGAAGCGAGTAAATTAAATGGAAACGGAGGCGTTATTTCCGGTGGTATTTCCTTCAAGCAATGTAGTTTTTATTTGTGTGTGTTTTTTTTAAATTAAGGGGCTACAATGGAGTTCTTGTTTTTTAACCTTATGTTAAGTTGGTGTCCTTCTTAGAAGCGAAGCGAATAGTTTTTGACATATGGAAGCCATCGTTTGCCTCATTTTTCTCGTTATGTGCATAGGCGACGATTCAAACAACAAAGCAATCATGCTCGATGTAGACATTGTGTGAAATCTCTTTGACCTTTTTTTTTTTAGTCGACTTTTCATGCTACATATTTGACAATATTTTAAGCACGTTCAATATTCTTGTTCCTATTTAGCTGATTGGAGCTCCGCGTATTAAAGACAGATAAAAGAGAAGGAAAAAGGGGAAAAGTCATACACAAAATGCGATATTCTGCAAAAGGAAATCTTCGGATATGCCCGAAATCATCCTACGGGGGACATTTCATGACTTTCACTAAGGTAGCATAGTTCTTCCTAAAAGATTAGCACGCAAAACAGATTTACAGAAATCTAGGTTTGTCTGATGTTTTTGTATTTTTTGTTGGTTTTTTTTTTTTTTTTTTTTTTTTTCGGCCATACGATTGTATCTTTATCAATGTTTCATGACAAGTTTATCGGTTCCAGCACGGCTGGAGAAGCAAAGCTTTTTCAAGCAAACCACATGAGAATGAATGATGGTAACGTTGGTATCAAACACCTCATAGATTTTAGGGCGATCGCTCTACAGCAATGCCATCTCATTGCTTGTTTGTTGTTTTTTTGTTTTTTTTTTTTGAAAAAAAAAAGGGGGGGGGGGGTGGTTATTTAGTAACTTTTCTGGAGCAGGGCGACGCTGAATAAGTCTTGTTTCATCGTCGATAGATGCAAGTGTCGATGACAAAGACGCTAATGACCCAGTGCTTGAAGCCGACTACACCCACTTTATGAGGCGGAAGTGAGCAGAGTAGCGCCTCGGTTTTCAAACACAATCATCAGCTGCGGGGCTGTGAGCGACTAATTGAGGTCGGTCCTCGCAGGGCAGTGTGCGGGAGGGAAGCTCAGCTCGCCGGGAGAGTTGCCTCCATCCTCTAGCGGAACTCCGTGAGGCCAGACTGTTCAGACCTCGCCCACGGGTTGCCGGGGGGGGGGGGGATGCTAGTGGTTGCCTTCTTCTAACATCTTGATCCAGATTTTTCCAAGACAGTATCTCAGTATGATGAGTATGAGGTTTACACCATTAATTTTTGTAGATTGTTTTAAAATTATAGATGTTTGCTGGTAATGAAACCCGCTCTCTTAAAAAAAAAAT
>JAWDGP010001711.1:302500-332500 GCA_033675545.1 Elysia crispata | reverse complement strand
ACTTTCTTGCTTTAAATTTCCCATCCCTGTCCTCTCTTCTCTCACTCTTTCATTTTTTTTTTTATTTTCTTGTGATTATTTTTTAATTGTTGTTGCTACAATGTTATGTATTTTCTCCAACCGTGCGCGTTTTGAGATGGCTGTCAAAATTTGATTTATTCTTTCTCTCTCTCTCTCTCTCTCTCTCTCTCTCTCTCTCTCTCTCTCTCTCTCTCTCTCTCTCTCTCTCTCTCTCTCTCTCTCTCTCTCTCTCTCCTCGTCTCTTCCTTTCTCTTTCAGAGATTGTCTCATCCATATCTAATATTAATAACAACAGAAAATTGAAGTGGCGTTGACCTAAGGGAAAAAAATACGAATCTTTGTCTCACAAAATACAGTCTGCAACGGTTTCCATCGGAAAATATAGTAAATAAATAGAAGTCTATGCAATAGCTTGAAAAAATATGTGAGCTTATACAAATTTAGCTGTTTTCTCCACGAGGCGATACAGTTTCCTGGTCTGAATCCCTGAAAATCGCTTTCTCTTTGCCTTTTTCTGTCTTGCATATCATGGCTCTCATTAATATTAGAAGCATGGCCTCTTCTTCTTCTTCTTCTTCTTCTTCTTCTTCTTCTTCTTCTTCTTCTTCTTCTTCTTGTTCTTGTCTTCTCTCTCTGTCTCTCTCTCTTAGAATAATTGTTTGGAAAGTGTAACAACCCCCCCCTCCCCCCATCTCTTCCTGTTGTGTCGCGATAAGGCGATGACTCTGACACCTGGTGCTGTGTTCAGAGCCGGGCCGGCCAGCGGATCAATGGCGCCCATTGTCCACAGTCTAGTGAGGGGGGGGGGGGAGAGCACATTACCATTACTGCTTTTGGGATAGTCGTGCATGCAGCAGCCTAAACTACTCCGCACGGGGAATGTCTGGCGCTGCCGAGCGGAGCTTACAGCCGAGCCCTTTCTTCATGTAATTATAAACAATTATACTCTCTCTGATATATAGGACTTCCCACCAGCCATCAGGTCCAGAGATATTGTAACTTCTTCGTTCATCTTCCGCTGGAATAAAGGATGGCTAGCTATCTCAGAGCAGAGAGGATGTTTTCCTTGTTTCCATAATTATATTTAAACAAAATCGTAGGAGCTTCTAACTTTTATCATTTTTTTTTTTTAACCAAACCACGATCCCTTCATTCCTTCATTCCCATAATAACAATAAGTTTTATATGCGGTTTTTTGTTGTTTTTTTTCAGTGAACCTTCAACTTGCCAAGTACAACTTATTTTAACTACCCCGATTTATTTTTTTAACGTTCTGCTTGATTTGTTGTCCAATATTTTCCACTTCCAATGTCAATTTTTGGTATAACGGTTTTGTAGTAAGCATGTTTATACCCCCCCCCTCCCCCCATTCCCTCACCCTTTCCTAGATGCGCACAAACCCTTACTCGGTGCGCCATTCGAAATTACCCCGTCTGTGATGGTTCACTTTAAAACCACGGCGAAATAATAGTTAATAAAACTATTCATTCCACTCCCTTCATTTCCCTCCCTCTTATCTTATCACATAGAACCGTTGACAAGTAATTAACTTGTAATCCACGGTGCTTTTGTAAGCGAAACAAACTGAGCGCAACTGGGCGACGTCTGGCGGCCATCATGCGAGTGCTTGGACCAGCATACGCAATTTATACACAATTTATTATCATCAAACTTTTCAGTTTAGGATGTACACTTACATAGACTCGGTGATTTCCTTCTGTATTCTTTCATTCTTTATCTTTCTTTTGCTCTTTCGGTCCATCTCTACTTCTGATGCGTGAGAGATGGCCGCGGCTGGAGTGGGCATGGGAGACACGGATTGCCTTGAGATTTTAGATGGTTAATTTTAGCAGCAGGAAGTCCGCAAGATGGATTCCTTTGTCTTGACGATGTTTGTCTTGGTTGGCATGGTTGGCAGTCTTGGTTGCCGTGATCGCCACTGTACCGCTGGCGTGTCCACTTCCGGTCAGCTGTGGGTCACAGCTGCTCCTGTTCAAACGTTGAAAGTTCACCTGCAGATTCTCTGATCAATCACTTGTGGAGTGTGTATTTGAGGAAGGTCAGTCTTGAGAAATCTCCTCTCTCTCTCTCTCTCTCTCTCTCTCTCTCTCTCTCTCTCTCTCTCTCTCTCTCTCTCTCTCTCTCTCTCTCTCTCTATCTATCTATCTCTCTCTCTCGCTCTTTCTTTGTGTCTCTCTCTGTCTCTGTCTCTCGTTCTCTCTCTGTCTCTCTCTATCGCTCTCTATCTTTGTGACTCTCTATCTCTGTCTGTCTGTCTGTCTGTCTCTCTCTCTCTCTCTCTCTCTCTCTCTCTCTCTCTCTCTCTCTCTCTCTCTCTCTCTCTCTCTCTCTCTCTCTCTCCCCCCCCCTCTCCCTTCCCATATCTTTCTCTATATTTTTCTATCTACCCCCAATCCACCTTCCCCCTCAATGTGACCAGTTATTTTGGAATTCCTTATATAGAAGTCCACGCGAAATCTAATTTGGGTTTCAGTCTAAGGCGGGCCGCCGCAATAGCCAGACGGAGTTAATTGTCAAATTAACCTGAAGTTGGTTGTGAGAGTTCTTGGAGTCAGACAAGAGCAGTGATCTGTAGAGTGAGGAAAACCGTGCCATATTGACAACCTAATCATTATTTTATATATATATATATATATATATATATATATATATATATATATATATATATATATACGGTAAGATCTTCTATATCTATGAAAAGCTCCCACAGTTGAGCACTCTTGTCAATCATTCCAACTTATCTTCAAACTATATATATATATATATATATATATATATACGGTAAGATCTTCTATATCTATGAAAAGCTCCCACAGTTGAGCACTCTTGTCAATCATTCCAACTTATCTTCAAACTATATATATATATATATATATATATATATATATATATATATATATATACGGTAAGATCTTCTATATCTATGAAAAGCTCCCACAGTTGAGCACTCTTGTCAATCATTCTAACTGATCTTCAAACTATATATATATATATATATATATATATATATATATATATATATATATATATATATACGGTAAGATCTTCTATATCTATGAAAAGCTCCCACAGTTGAGCACTCTTGTCAATCATTCTAACTGATCTTCAAACTATATATATATATATATATATATATATATATATATATATATATACGGTAAGATCTTCTATATCTATGAAAAGCTCCCACAGTTGAGCACTCTTGTCAATCATTCTAACTGATCTTCAAACTATATATATATATATACGGTAAGATCTTCTATATCTATGAAAAGCTCCCACAGTTGAGCACTCTTGTCAATCATTCCAACTTATCTTCAAACTATATATATATATATATATATAGGAAGGTAGGGGCTGGCGTGTCTGGTATTGATCCAAGATTTCGGTTTAAGCTGAACTCGGCGAACTCCTCACTCTCGAATCTCAACGGAGTTGACCCGTCTGGGTGTCACCTGGATCGAACCCAAGCCGAACCCCAGTCTCGCCTCACACGGTTCTCTTATCCAATTAGGTTTTGATCGGTCTCCAGGCATTTTTTTTTTCAACAGTTTCTGTGTATAATTAAACCCTTGGGATCCAGGACCCCAGCTCCGACAATTTTTTTTTTTTTTTTTAATAAGGAAGTGATTTTAAATTATTTTAAAGTATTGTTTTTTATTAGGCGTTCTGCATTTTTGTTTTGTATATTTTCTTTACTTTTTTTTTTTTTGTCTCTCATAAAGGAATAGCACTGTGATGTTCTCGTAAATGCGTGTTTTAGATTGCACGCATCTTTATCAAATGAATGTTTTTACTAACCTTCATCGCTGGATATAATTTCCTCAATCGAACAAGGAAACGCCACACACCATATCCTTAGTGAAAAAAAAAAAAGAAAAAAGAAAAAGAAAACAACCTGACGCTGCAAGTTAGGAATAACTTCTATTTTTTTTATTTTATATATATATATATATATATATGTATATATAAATTTATATATATATACATATTTATATGCATGAATATTGATTTATTGTTGTTGTTGTTGTTGTTGTTGTTGTTGTTGTTGTTGTTGTTGTTGTTGCGAAACCGATCCATTTTTGTTTTGTTTTGTTTTGTTGTAACAATACTCTACGCAGGAGGGACTCGATGTGCTGTGGACCAATACTGTATCTCTCTCTCTCTCTCTCTCTCTCTCTCTCTCTCTCTCTCTCTCTCTCTCTCTCTCTCTCTCTCTCTCTCTCTCTCTCTCTCTCTCTCTCTCTCTCTCGACTTCCTTAATTTCCCATTGTGTACTCTTGCTTTTCCTTATAATTATTTCTGTTACTCTTTTATTTTATTACTTTTCTTCATCTCTCTCTACTTTTCCATATATCTATCTTTCCGTCTGCCCACGAATCTATAACCACCTAGGTTTTAAAAGAATCAGCAGAAAGAGGTTGTTTTGGAAGGTCTGGTTATAATTCCTAAGGTACCCAGTGACGTCACCAAACTCCACAGGTCCCAGTGCCAGATGACCTCTGAACGAGTGTCGCCCTCGTTGAAATTATATCAGTTACTGTCGGCAGCTACCAGCTCAGCTAGTTACAATGTTAGGTCACCCTGCCCTTTTGGAACAAAACCAGTTGCTCTCTCTCTATCTCCTTTTTTATCTTCTTTTTTTTTTAATAATGGTCCAAAATTCGTTTTGAATTTCGACAGTTGTTTTCTATCTATTTATTTGTGGGGTTTTTGTTTTGTTTTGTTTTCTTTTTAATTTTATTTTGGTGTCTTACTGGGGCCAGTTTGCCAGCAAAAAGACGAAAGCCTTACCTAGATCTAAGTCTTTGCATTAATGCTGTAATATACCAGAATGTTGCTAGTTTTAGGAATTATGATTTTTGCGCAGATGATACTTTGAGCGTTCAGTTCTTCTTTATTTTGTGTGCTCGGATTAGCCTGGGTCGTGCATAAAATAATATTTACCACTGAGGTGAACGATCCTGTGTGGAAACCATGTTCACATAACTGGGGCTTGGCCTGGCCTTTGATGCCCTGTCTTGTAGGAACGCCAGTATGCTTTTGGGGTTGGTTTGTTTTTCACATCTTCGTCTCATCATCTTTTTGATCAATAAAGAGGGAGGGGGGGGGAAGAGAGAGAGAGAGAGAGAGAGAGAGAGAGAGAGAGAGAGAGAGAGAGAGAGAGAGAGGCAGAAAGCATAGGACTTGGTAGATAAAACATCTCGTAAAGTTATCTTCTATACTGGTACTTGATACATATAATTGCTGCTTACTGATATGTGGAAGACGGAAGAAAAAGGGGAAGGAAGAGGAAGAAAAAAAATTAGATAAACTCCATCCTCAAAATACTTTTGACTTCTCTGAGCATCTTAACGACTTTTAAAAACACACACGTTTCTGAGTCAGTCGTGGTTATATTATCACGGGCTTGGTCCCTTTGAAATGTTTCTTGTTTGTGAACGTTTTCTGCTCTTCAAAATATATAGTGTGGAGTCTCCACCTACACCAGTCTTACAAAGGCGCTTGCGTTGTCAACAGCATGAACAGCATGAACAGCATGAACAGGATCTAAGAAAAAGCGAGACAAGTGGCACTTTAACAGGGTGGTCACCAGGACTTTGAGACAGTTGCATCTGAGTATCGTGAAATAAAATCCGAGTGCAGTTGAGATGTTTTACTCTTGACATTTATGTCGCCCAATGCACAGCCCGTAAGATCTTAAGATGAGACACGCCTTCTCTCCTCCCAGCTTGAACTACTTGCAGCTGTAAAGAGCTGCTGACTATGTTTTTGTTTTGTTTTTTCAATCTTGTATATTTTCGTCCTCGTGCTTGCTTTCATACTCTCTCTCTCTCTCTCCGTCTGAGCCCAGCTCCCCCAATGTTTAGTATAACTTATTGAAGTCACTTTTTTCCTACACACTCTGATGAAGCCACAATAAAGGCGAAACGTTTTTATGTTTAATCTATACTTGTGTTGTTTCTTTTTTTAGTCCCGTAGTTATAAAGTGGTGTGCCTGTCTCTTTTTAAACCTTGTTTCACACTATTTACAGACACACACGCGTCCTTTTTGGATCCTTTATAATTACCAAGTTGTCCTCCAAGTGTGGTGTTTTTGCTTTTCTATTTGGATTTCTCTCTCTCTCTCTCTCTCTCTCTCTCTCTCTCTCTCTCTCTCTCTCTCTCTCTCTCTCTCTCTCTCTCTCTCTCTCTCTCTCTCTCTCTCTCTCTCTCTCTCTCTCTCTCTCTCTCTCTCTCTCTCTCTCTCTCTCTCTCTCTCTCTCTCTCTCTCTCTCTCTCTCTCTCTCTCTCTCTCTCTCTCTCTCTCTCTCTCTCTCTCTCTCTCTCTCTCTCTCTCTCTCTCTTTCTTTCTTTCTTTCTTCAAGCCGATGTTATTATTCCTAAATTAGACAACAAAGGCTTGGCTTATACATGGCGATGTTGCAATGATAACGCACTAGCTCGAGTTGCCCAGATCTAGGTGGGCACTGCTTCTTTCACCCTTATAAAAAAGGCTTATTTATTCGATATATAATTATTTATCCAGCGATTCCACACCGAAATACTTGGTATCTCCGCTTTCTTGAGTTATTTTAGCTACCATGTGGATGGTGGTGGCTGGATCACAGAATGAGTCAGAGAGAGACAGGCACTGACACAGTCTGGTGGCTGGGTCAGGAAATGAGACAAGCACTGAGACAGTCTGGTGGCTGGGGTCAGGGAATGAGTCAGAGAGAGACAGGCACTGAGACAGTCTGATGGCTGGATCACGGAATGAGTCAGAGAGACAGGCACTGAGACAGTCTGGTGGCTGGGTCAGGAAATGAGACAAGCACTGAGACAGTCTGGTTGCTGGGGTCAGGGAATGAGTCAGAGAGACAGGCACTGAGACAGTCTGATGGCTGGATCACGGAATGAATCAGAGAGACAGGCACTGAGACAGTCTGATGACTGGATCACGGAATGAATCAGAGAGACAGGCACTGAGACAGTCTGATGGCTGGGTCACGGAATGAATCAGAGAGACAGGCACTGAGACAGTCTGATGGCTGGATCACGGAATGAATCAGAGAGACAGGCACTGAGACAGTCTGATGGCTGGATCACGGAATGAATCAGAGAGACAGGCACTGAGACAGTCTGATGGCTGGGTCAGGAAATGAGGCAAGCACTGAGACAGTCTGGTGGCTGGGGTCAGGGAATGAGTCAGAGAGAGACAGGCACTGAGACAGTCTGATGGCTGGATCACGGAATGAGTCAGAGAGACAGGCACTGAGACGGTCTGGTGGCTGGGTCAGGAAATGAGACAAGCACTGAGACAGTCTGGTTGCTGGGGTCAGGGAATGAGTCAGAGAGACAGGCACTGAGACAGTCTGATGGCTGGATCACGGAATGAATCAGAGAGACAGGCACTGAGACAGTCTGATGACTGGATCACGGAATGAATCAGAGAGACAGGCACTGAGACAGTCTGATGGCTGGGTCACGGAATGAATCAGAGAGACAGGCACTGAGACAGTCTGATGGCTGGATCACGGAATGAATCAGAGAGACAGGCACTGAGACAGTCTGATGGCTGGATCACGGAATGAATCAGAGAGACAGGCACTGAGACAGTCTGATGGCTGGATCACGGAATGAATCAGAGAGACAGGCACTGAGACAGTCTGATGGCTGGGTCAGGAAATGAGGCAAGCACTGAGACAGTCTGGTGGCTGGGGTCAGGGAATGAGTCAGAGAGACAGGCACTGCGACAGTCTGATGGCTGGATCACGGAATGAGTCAGAGAGACAGGAGCTGAGACAGTCTGGTGACTGGGGTCAAGGAATGAGTCAGAGAGAGACAGGCACTGAGACAGTCTGGTCGCCCGGGTCAGGGAATGTCTGGGGGCTGGGGTCAGGGAATGAGACTGTCAGGTGGCTGGGATGAGGAAATGAGACAGGCACTGAGACAGTCTGGTGGCAGGGGTCATGGAATGAGACAGGCACTGAGACAGTCTGGTGGCTGGATCACTGATTGAGTCTGGTTGTTACTATGGCGAAAACAGAGAATAGAATCCAGCAGTAGAGTAGGAAACATATTGAAGCTGCTTGTAGCAGTGGCGAAAACAGAGAAGGAATAGAGACTTGGAGATTGAAACCGTATTGAAACTGCTTGTTACTATGGAGAAAACAGACCATCTGGAACAGGATAGAGAGACGACAATGAGTCCATCCGATTTGTGTTGAAAGAAAAAAAATGAGTATATGCTCTGGAAGTTTCTCCATTCCTTTTTCTCTCTTCTTGGCGTTCGGGTGACGGGGCAAAGATCACCTGGCCGCCTACAGGAGTATGGTGGACATGAACAAAGGATTGATAGGTTAGCTTGGTGCACAAGGTCGCTTTGTCGGTTGCGTTTCCGGTGTGAGTACACAGTAAGACGCACCTTGCTTCCGGTGTGAGTACACAGTAAGACGCACCTTGCTTCCGGTGTGAGTACACAGGAAGATGCACCTTGCTTCCGGTGTGAGTACACAGTAAGATGCACCTTGCTTCCGGTGTGAGTACACAGTAAGATGCACCTTGCTTCCGGTGTGAGTACACAGTAAGACGCACCTTGCTTCCGGTGTGAGTACACAGTAAGATGCACCTTGCTTCCGGTGTGAGTACACAGTAAGATGCACCTTGCTTCGGGTGTGAGTACACAGTAAGATGCACCTTGCTTCGGGTGTGAGTACACAGTAAGACGTACCTTGCTTCCGTTGTGAGTACACAGTAAGACGCACCTTGCTTCCGGTGTGAGTACACAGTAAGATGCACCTTGCTTCGGGTGTGAGTACACAGTAAGATGCACCTTGCTTCGGGTGTGAGTACACAGTAAGACGCACCTTGCTTCCGGTGTGAGTACACAGTAAGATGCACCTTGCTTCCGGTGTGAGTACACAGTAAGACGCACCTTGCTTCGGGAAGTTTGTGTCAAATTACATGTAAATAGGAAGCTAGGCAGACAAAATTGAGTGTGCATGTATGTGTGTGTGCGAGGGAGGGGGGAGGGGTTGATGTTTTAATGAAATTTTTGTGGAAAATGATTTAAAGTTAATTTCTTTCTTTTCTGCTTTGAGCCCACATTTTCTGTTTTGCAGTAAAACTATCAAGCACAAAGCAAGTTATTATTGCTCTCACTGTTCAGCGCGGTGCTCGCGAGTGGCAGGCTTTAGGCCTAAGCTTTGTTTCAGCCTTAATTAAATAACCCCGTGTGATAAGAATTGAAGCCTTAACACTTGTGCACAGAAGAATTAAGAGCTGCTCTTCCGCTTTTCTGTTTTATTAGATCTGAGAACGACTACGAGGATGACATATAATTTGTTATACAAGCTCAAAACTTACTGCTCTTTTTTGTTTTTTGTTGGATTTTTTTTTTTCAATAAACTCCTACCTCGTCCCTTTACCAGGCTGCTACGCCAGGCACTGCAATGTGAGCGAATGTGACAAGAACCTGACAACCAAGGGCGGAGACAAGCAAGTCTTCTTCTGCTGCTGCCGCGGTGACCAGTGCAACGCTGGCGAGGTCTTCCTGCCACAGCTCAACACCCTAGTTCAGAACCAGGACACTGCGCCAGGTGCACACCTTAGCGGAGCTAGGAACAACGACAGTAACCCCAGAGAAGATCAGATGAAAGAGAGACAGAGAAGAGAAATGAGAGAGAGAAGGGAAAGAGAGAGAGAGAGAGAGAGAGAGAGAGAGAGAGAGAGAGAGAGAGAGAGAGAGAGAGAGAGAGATGTAAGAGCAGTGAGCTGGGATCTTGAAATCTATGTGGAGAGAGAGAGAGATGCTAGAGTGGTGTCTGATATTTTAGTTTAACTTTCTCAATACCTCTTCCGTCCAAATTTAGTATAAATATAGCTTGGTTCAATCAAGCCACAGCAAAATAATCAGGCAACTTGCACAAATTCATGCTTTCCATCTCTTCCCGATGGAGCATCAGTGTAACTCCTTTTGCCTCCTGCAGGTCACAAGAATGATTCTAGTGAAGGAAGACGTCGGTCATTTGCTCCAACCCCCACGACCATTAGACCTGGAGGTTCCGCTTTTCTTTGTGCTTTTAGAGAGCCGGAGCAGAAAAATCCAGACTCAAGCCATGAATCAAAGGTGTCTGGCTACAGCGTCACAGATATCCACCTGAACAAGCGTTACCCCAGTTACATGGGAGATGAAGACCATCACAGTATAGGTTTCCCCTCGCAGGGCAGAAGGGGAAATGTCACAGTGGGCCAGGTTCAGATCAACAAGACAACTATTTTGTGCCAGCCAAAAAGTTTCTGCTTTACCGCGTGGACGTCAGACAGGAGAAATAAGTCAAAAATGTCCATTGAAATGCAAGGTAGGTCTTGGTACATCACCTGGGATTAACAAGAGTTTAGTTTTACTTTTAATTACATTGGTAGTCTTCAGTGAATTAAAACGGGAAATGATTCTTAAAATATATTGAGCATACCCGTATATTTATATATATATATATTTATATAAATATACATATGGAAAGGATATTGATAGGGCTACTGTTGAAATGGTTACCATATGAAGTTCATGCATGGAGAAGTTGCCTGTGAGGTTTATTAACAAAGTCTGATAGTGTTAATTGGAGGGGAGAACAGTGCTGTTTTGTGAAGGATAAACATCTCTGACAAACATCAAAATGAGAGAATTGTAATTTTCTACGCTAATAAAATTATGAGTTTGATGTTTTTCTATCATGTAGGTTTGTGTGTAAATTCTGCTCAACAGGTTGCTGGCTCAGTGCAGATGAAAATCGCTGTACAAGTGAAGTCTGTGAGTCTACACTCCCTCCTGGCCAGAAAGACGTCCATGTTTGCTGCTGTAGTGGGCACATGTGCAATGCTCACTTCAAGGATGTATATGACCCCCTGACAACAACAACATTAACAACCATCTCCCAACCAGCACCTGAGGCCATTGGTAAAAGACTAATTTTGTTCCTGAAAATTAAGTGTTATTTTCAACCTTTTCAATCACAAGTTGATGTCTTCTTTAATTTTCCTTTATATGTTTTGAATTTTGAGGTCTTTTATGATATATGTAAATCAGAAATTCCGATTATCAACAGAATAAGAACCCCAAAAAGATATGAAACAATAGGAATGTTTGTAAGACATTTGAAGAGCCTATATTGAGGAATATTAATCAAAAGACTTCCCATTTTTGCAGATCATGGTCATATTTTTTTTTTCTGTTGTGTATGTTTGGTCTTGTATTTCACTGCACAGATTAGGCCAACATGTTCTAAGAATGAATCACTTTTAAAACTTTTTTTGTACATATTCCATTATTATCTCTTTTTTCTCAAGAGTAGCTCTTCAACTAGCTAAGTCAGAACATCAGTCTTACATTAATGAGATTTTGGGGTCAAACCTTGCACCATCTTCTAGTGATTTTGGCTTCTAACTTACCACTTCTATTTTTTATTTAATAGAAAACCATTCAGAAAAGCTAGGGAAGGTAGAAACTACCTGAAGAAATGCTATTTTCTTGAGAAGCTAAGCCATCTGATATTTAAAAGAAAAGTAAAGGCGAAATAAAAATAAAACTTGTCACGTTTTCAAATGACTTTGAACCAGTTGTAAAAGTAGAGATATAAAGTCAGTATTTAAAAAAGTATACACAACATAAAATTTGCATGGTGAGTAATGGGTCTGTTTTAAAAATAATGAGTCTAATATACGCTACAAGTTAAAGCGTGTATCTCTTCTGATCCAATAGGAATCCGGTTTGATCATTGTATATTCTGCAGAACCCATTCATGACCACAGCTACCGAGAGAAGACTATCATAGTGGCCCTAGTCCTCCTCTTGAGTGTATCCCTCATGATTGTGTTTGGCTACCTGGCGTGCCGCCTCTGCTTGACCAGGAAGCGGGCTACACCACTGAACTCCTCTGCCAGCACACGCACAGACATTGACCTCGCTGACGGTGGCCTTGGGCCGCCACCACCGCAGTTCAATATGGAGGACCTGAAGGTTTTTTTTAAAGCTTAGTGTTAAGGCTTATATAAGTTTCACTGGCATGTGAAAGTCCAGCCCCAAGGGCGATTTTATGAAAAAATGTTTTCTTCAAGATCTCAAATCTTAAAGATGTTTGTTCCACTGCTTGACAATTATTAATGTTTCATATCTTTAGGTATTCTTAACATTCTTTCAAATAGATATGCATGTAATTTCGTAACAATCTATGGCATTCTTATCTTTTTGGGAGACATATACTTGAGTTCCTACATTGAAACTCTAATCATATCATAAAATTGTCTTACATTTTTGTCTTCTTTTGTCAGTCAAGTGAACACCAAAGTCTTCAAAAAATGTGGAACCCTGAAAAAAATTCTGAATCTCATCATTTTTAAAAAAAAAGAAAAAAAACCCACATTTTTCAAAATCTTATTGAAATTTTTAAATCTTTGTTTGATGAAGCCCTCTAAGCTCAAGGTGTAATATTAAGTTAACTTATTGTTAAATCTAACTTATTTTTAAGTTTTAGGTAACCTAATACCTTGCTTGTAAATCGATTTTTTGCTTGGATTCACTGTTCTCAGATAGTTATACCTAAGCAGACCACATTGTAAGAGAAGGAAAGGAAATTGAAGTTTTACGAATTTATCTTTTGCAACAGTCAATACTGTGTTTCTCCCATCAGATCCTGGATTTAATTGTACGAGGGCGCTACAGTGAGGTCAGAAGAGGAACATTGAATGGCAAGGATGTTGCTGTCAAGATCTACCAACACCATCACAGACAAGTAGGTGAACAGTTTCATATCAAACAAACACACTCCTTCTTTAATTTATTAATCCTCAGGGGAAAGAAAATTTTTGTGTTTAAAATTCATTTTGCTCCTGTAACAGTTACTGCATTCTCTAGAGGGATAGTCTGTCTAATTTGATTATTTTGAGAACCCATTGTGATATTTTTTAATAATTCAACTACTTTAGTTCTTTAGGCTAGTGATCAACCCATTATCAAGTGTAAAATGTTACATTTGTATTTAGTTCATCGAGCTAAGATAATTGTTCAGAAACTCTAGTCCAGAGTTTCTTCCTCAAGTCATGAATTTAAACTAGACAAATTGGTTCCAACATCAAACATATTTGATGAGAAACCTGTTCACCAATCAGTCAGAAAAAGTTTATCAGTTTCACGCCGTGTAAATTACCCATTCTGGTAGCATAGGTGCCAACAAGTACATATAGTATGTATTAAGTACGTATTTGGGCTCCCGAGTACGTGTGTCCATATGAGTGCAAAAAAGTACCTATTTGGCAGTATTTCACTAATCGTACATAAAAAATACATGCTTGGTCGACCGTTTATTGCTTGCAGTCATTTTCGGCAATGCTGTTGGTTTAGCCCAGCCGTTTTCAACATCTCCTAAGGTTTTCCTGTAATACGCGGCACTGGCGTGGGCCCAGCATGATAGTCTATCGACTTGTAATTGTTCTCCCCCGATTCTTATCGGCAAAATGCTTCCGCCCGCAACGATCTGTCCATCCTGGGCTTTTTTTTAAGTGCCTACCCTTCAAACAGCTGTCTTTCACTGTGTCTTGTCATGAAGTTAGCGGAATACATGTAGTACATTCAGCACTTCCCGTAATACTCGGTATGTAATATTGCTGTCTCGGATATTTCTGCGAAGCATTGTAATTTCTCTGAACTTTTCCAAACCACTTTTTATGTTGCCAAAGTTTATTGTTTTGTTTGCACTTGTGATGTATCAGCATAGACCCAGATATATGGAGGGATGGGCTGGAAAAATACCAGATCTACTCCTCGCTCTATTGGCAGAGTCTCTGCATATGATTATACAACATACCTAGGGGATGTTAAACTAATTACTAGATCAGACTTGGTCTTTGCCTTACAATACATGTAATACAATCATGTTATAACTGATGACTAACCGGGTTTCTCATGGGTCTGACCGCATACCCACATATGCATCTATTGTCTTGCCAAACTAGGTAAAGCACATGTCAAGATAGTGTATACAAGTAAAGTCTGCCTTTTGATTAAGTTGTTGCGAGTGAGATCTATAGTTGGAAGGACTTAAACTAGATTCCAGATCAAGATCTGGACATAGGTTAAACAACAGAGCTAGAAATCACAAAATTAGGAGCAGTTAAACTTGATTTTAAATTTAAGCTCAAGTAAAAACCTCTTACCAGGAGGCAATTCTTCCCATGGCATTTCGACAGCTGTATAGAACAGAAGAGGATTTAGTCAAAGAAACAGACAGTGAAGTGAGGAACAAGTTCAACTTTGGTGATTGGAGGAGGTGAAAGACCTGGGAGTCACTATCTGTCTTATAAAGTCCCATCTTTTACCTCGCACACTGCCATCCTGACTCACTTAGGAAAAATTGGGTAGATCATGCAAACATCTTTTGACGGAAGATGAAGAGCGAGATTTTGATAATACACCAAAGCTTTTGTAAATGACAGAAATTTACCTAGTTTCAAGGAGTCAGATAGAATTTATAATTGGTGGACATGAGAGTAAAGGAATAAGAACTACTCAACACTGTGTAAAGTTGCTAAGGCTCTAGACAGTATTTTTCATGGAGTTTAAGTAGAGAGCTGTCCATATGTTGCTGACTTGGTGTCACTGACTCTGAAAGATGAAAATCAACAAAAATACATTTAATAAGATAAGACTAGCCCATGGTGTGTTTGTTCATGTTATGATAAGAGAAAAATATATAAAGTTTTACAATGACTAATAAGTAACAGCTTAAGCTTGTAAAACTTACATTAAACTTGTAAACATTAAACAATAGCTACATCACATACTAGGTTTGCAGGAACATATTTCATTTAACACGCTAAAAATCGGTAATTGCCTTTTCAAAAGTTGGCATCTATGTGGTATTTGTGTGTCACTGATTTCATCCCAAGCAGGTTTTATGCGCCATGCAAAATTAATCTTTTCCACAACTGTAAAGGAATGCTTGCATAAACCAAAGCTTCTGAATGGAAAATTGAAATATAAAGTGTAGCAGAATGGGCAGTGTTGAAGGATGTTAGTCAAGCATCAAATTATTGCTTCTGCCATCATAACCCTTCGCATTTGCTACATGCAACAGTACATGTATCACAATTGTTTGTAATGTCAACCATCTTTTTCTTTTTCCAAGTATTTTTTCAACGAGAGATCAGCATTTTCACTTCCTTTCATGGAAAATGAGAATCTGGTCAAGTTTTATGGAGCTGCAGAAAGAACTGTGGAGACAGCAGACGGTGGTCACACCCCAGAGTTGGCCTTGGGGCTAGAAGGAGGGGGCATCTGTGTCTCTCAGTACTTGATCGTCACAGAACTGGCACCCCTCGGTTCTCTGACCAGCTACCTAAAGCATAATACAGTGGACTGGTACCAGCTGTGTCGCATGTGTCAAGGTATCTGTGCAGGCCTAGTGCATCTCCACACTGACATCACCAGGGGAGGTAAACATCTTGTCTTTTCTTCTTCTCCATAGTCTAGTTGTTTTCAAGCATATGTCAATGTCACTGATTGAGCCAAATTTTGTTACTTAGAGGTTAGGTTTTCTGGAACTTGATGGAAAAATTATCGGAACAAAAAAAGAATTAATGAAATTTTCAGTTCATTCACAATCTAAATTTTAATGCGCACCGATTTGATATTGTTATTCTGGTTTACAAAATAGTGTTACATCATAAAGAAATGGTTACGAGAATTTGAAATTTAATTCTTTGAAGCTTTTGAGAACTTGTTCGCAGATTGTTGAATTCCTTGTGGTGATAATTTCAAGTTTGTAAAAAAATATGACAGATTGCGCTTTCTTTCTCTCACATGATTAATGTTGTTTTTACTAAGAAGAAAAGAGGATGAAAGAGGTTTTTTTTATGTTTTCTTTTTAAATCAGTAGGCTTGTATATTCACACATAGACTTTAGAGTCATCAAGACATTCTTTGCACTATACTGTAAATGATTGAGAAGGCTCAAATAATCTTAATGAAACTAGTACTGTTTTGAAGCCTACCTAATCAAATTGTTGTATTATCCTTTAGATTTAGGCTTGTTTAAGCACGCCGTTGCTCATCGTGACGTTAACACTCGGAACATCTTGGTAAAGTCTGATCTGACCTGTGTGTTGGCGGATCTGGGCTTCTCCGTGGGCATCATGGGGTCAAAGATCATACGGAATGGCATAGCAGAGATTGCAGAGCAGTGCTCTTTAGCTGATGTGAGCTCATTGATAATAATTTCAAGACTCGGCTTTCTGATGCTGAAAATGTCTCCATTCTTATACTTTTGTTCTCATTAGAATAGATACCCAGGTCTTGGTTTTGTATTAAATGGTATAATAAAAGATAGGGTGTTTCTGACCTCGAAAATATGTCCATTCTTACACTTTTGCTGTCATTTGAACAGACACCAAGGTCTTGGTGTTGTATTATATGGTATAATATAGGATAGGGTGTGAAGCTGAAAATATGTCCATTCTTATCCTATTGCTCCCATTAGAACAGACACCAAGGTATTGGTGTTGTATTATATGGTATAACATAGGATAGGGTGTGAAGCTGAAAATGTATCAATTCCCATCCTATTGCTCCCATTAGAACAGACACCAAGGTATTGGTGTTGTATTATATGGTATAATATAGGATAGGGTGTGAAGCTGAAAATATGTCCATTCTTATCCTATTGCTCCCATTAGAACAGACACCAAGGTATTGGTGTTGTATTATATGGTATAACATAGGATAGGGTGTGAAGCTGAAAATGTATCAATTCCCATCCTATTGCTCCCATTAGAACAGACACCAAGGTATTGGTGTTGTATTATATGGTATAATATAGGATAGGGTGTGAAGCTGAAAATATGTTCATTCTTATCCTATTGCTCCCATTAGAACAGACACCAAGGTATTGGTGTTGTATTATATGGTATAACATAGGATAGGGTGTGAAGCTGAAAATGTATCAATTCCCATCCTATTGCTCCCATTAGAACAGACACCAAGGTATTGGTGTTGTATTATATGGTATAATATAGGATAGGGTGTGAAGCTGAAAATATGTCCATTCTTATCCTATTGCTCCCATTAGAACAGACACCAAAGTCTTGATTGTATATTATATGGTATAATAAAGGATAGGCTGTGACGCTGAAAATATATCCATTCTTATCCTATTGCTTCCATTAGAACAGATAATAAAGTCTTGGTTTTGTATTAAATCGTATTATAAAGGGTAGGGTGGAGTGTGGTAAGCTGTCCTCACTATCACTTCAGATACCCGTTAGTTCTGCTCATCAGACACGTGTCTACTGTAAGGTAAACCTGATAGAGGCAGACTGAAGGGTTGGCTAACTGACCCTAGATTTTGTCTGACTGTGTGAAAATTATCACTATGTTTATTTCGTGCATCTGAGCCAAAAGAAACATGAATTTTGCCTTTCAACCAGGATGCCACTATTCTTTACTAATCAAATATTAAATTAATATTTGCTAAAAATTAAAGAAATCTAGTAGCAACAAAAAGTCACAGTGACATGGATCACAGTGCATGTATTGTAAACCTGTTTATTTCGATAGAATCTAGATCTAGGCCCTACACAACAGGAAAAAATGTGGGAGGGACAGAAAGAGAGAGAGAGGTGCTGACTATGAATTTGTTAATAGATTTGGGCTCCTATTAATATTTTAAAAAATCTTAAATAAATTTAATTTTGGTGTGCCCGTCAATCATACACGGCACCAGCCACGCCCCAGCTATGAAATAAATGCGCCAAAGATCAAGCCTGTGGATTCCTATAGCTGTGAGATGGTGACTGAATGGAATGTCAGAAAATTAAAGTTTTCTCTTACACACTGTCAGTTTTGCTTCACAGGTGGACCCATTGGGTCTCTCATAGGTACCTGATAGTTCAAAGTGACAGTGAGGACACTGCTTTAGACCTCAGACTCTTACTTCAGTTCCCCTAGATTTCACAATGTAACTGCTAACTGCCTCTATTATCTTTTTTTTAAATTTCTCTTACTTGCTTCTTTATTGATTCAGTTGTATAAACAATGCATTTACTTCCTTTTTTATTAAAAGAAAAAAAACAAAAAACTGTTCTCAGAAATTAGTTTTCAATAGAGAGAATTTATAATTCAAGATAACTACCTTTTTTTTCTTTCCATTTTTTGTAAAAAATAATTCTTACCAAAAATTTTTAGAGCATGAATCAATATATACGTTTTATTATTCAATTTCCTTCTTCTCCAAAATTTTGCACTTAGTCTTACTGACATTCTGGTAAACTTTATACAACTATTGACGAACAGGTTGGCACTCTTCGCTACATGGCACCTGAGGTGTTTGATGGAGCTGTGAATCTTCGTGACTGTGAGGCGTCCCTCAAGCAGATAGACATGTATGCCCTTGGCCTTGTGATGTGGGAAGTTGCCTCCAGATGTGTCGATCTGTACCAAGGTTAATCAAAACCATCAATTATTCAATAAATAAATACCTCTCCACAAGGATCATGAAGTCAAGTAGGGATACACTCACTATGTATGATAGAAACGTCATCCATACTTCTTGAACTCAAAGGTTGAAACAGATAGGCAGAATAACTGAGCTTTTCATATAGAAGATTTTGTGTGGGGGGGTTTTACCCTCTCCAATCAATTTTTTAAAGTTTCTCTTCTTGAAACAAGTACACAATTCCACATAAACTGCATTTTAAATACTATCCTACGTGTAATTTTTTTTCCTCGATTTTCATTTTTAAATTTTTCTTCAAAAGATAGATTTGATAAATTTCTTTGTTTGCTCCCAGTTTAATGATTAGGTGTCTTATTTGACTGTTTAAAGCCCTGTTGCAATAAACCAACTTGAGATCTTTCTCTGCATATCTTGGAACATGATGTGCCCTTTCAGGATTAAGCTGACAGAAAAACATTCAGAAGGTCTTCAACTCAAAGTGTAGGTTTCTTATTTACTTAGGATGAACCCTGTGGATGCGAAAGAAGACGTTCCAAATCTGGACATTTTTGCTAACTTAACTTCTTTAATTTCAGCTATCTGTTGCATTTTTTACTTCCATAAAATTGTACTTAATAATTACATTTACCCTTTTCATAGCTGCATACACTATGCCTCACATTCTGAGAAATGCAGCAATGACATTTTGGAATCTTTTTTTTTTTCATTACATTTGTGTTGTTTTGTTTGTTTTTCTTCTTTTATAGCAGGCTCAAATAGTTTCCATAAATAGTTCTTTCTTAGAACTTTACAATACATGCAGTAGTTCAAGTTTTACTTTACTTAGTCAAAGCATCAATAATTGTCCAAAGAGACCAGGAAAAAAAAACATTAAGACTACTTAGTTTCTTCTCCTCAGGTGCCCCAATGCCAGATTACCAGTTGCCTTTCCAGGCGGAGGCAGGAAGTCATCCGCTGTTTGAAGAACTTCAGGTTCTTGTAGTCAAGTACAACACTAGGCCTAAGTTTCCAGAGGTCTGGAAAGACACCCATCCTGTAAGTTTAGAGAAGATCAGTTATACCACTGCAATATATTGTACTCTTATTCTCTCCTTTCTTGAAATAATTTTCTCTTTGTTTTTGTTGGGTTTTTTTTCTTTTTTTATTATGCTCCCCTGCCTCTTTGATTGAAAAGATTAAAGTTTTGCAGATGACAAAAAATATTCAATATTTGCTTTAAAAACAGTTCTGATCACTGAACATGTTATTATTTTTTGTTTAAAAATAGTATTGAATTTTTTAATGTTCCATTTAACATTCTGAGAGGTTTGTGTCTCAATTTAGAATTTTATAAGTTTTGACTTTTAAGCTAACTATACTGTAAAATCTATTGAACAAATTAGAGTCTTAAATTTATGACCCAGCAAACCTTTTTTGTCATAATGTTTTAACTTTTCTTTCTTGTTGCCAGGCGGTGCGTTACTTGAAAGAAACGATCCAGGACTGCTGGGACTCTGATGCAGATGCCCGTTTATCTGCTCTCTGTGTCCAAGAGCGGATTGCGGACATGGCGACTCTTTGGGTGCAAGGCAGCAATCGTAAACGGGATGTCATGCCAACCCTAAATACAGACCTCTGGCCAGACATGAATCGTGCTCCCAATAAAAAATCTATTCCAGGTGTTGTCTCCAACGGAGTGTCTGTGCTCCCTTCATTTGTGGACGATGATTTTGCAGGGATATATAGAAGCTCTGGAAACTTTCATGACACAGGTGGAAGAGATGGGATGAGGAATAGTGAGGAAGAAATTATGCGAGCTCTGAACAGTACAGCGACCAAATCTGCAACAAACATATTTGATCCTGCTCATCTTGAGGAAGTAGACGATGATATAGCAGTTACCGCCCCTCTCATTGACAGCAACTTGAGTCAACTGACTGTGAGAGATAATGAAGAGAGTTCTTCTGATGATAAAAAGAGGGTGAGAGAGTGGCTTCGCGAGCAGAGTATGTCGGAATCCACTATGGATACACTCCTCCCATTGACACCACTTAGCGATAGAAACCAGAATTTAATGGACTGTTCAATAAATGATAGATTCCATTGTCAGCCAGGACCAAGCATTTCAGGCGCAGTGCCACAAGTTGCTGTGAAGGCCAATAACGTAATGCTGGCCCAGAGGAAAGGAGTTATCTCCCACCCTAACCAAGGTCGCAACCCAACAGTTGAGAGAAACACTCACAAGTGTAGTGATGAAGAGCTTGCCGTCCAGGGAAACCAACTGGTCGGTACCTTAGACAGCCGCAGCTCTGGGGGAAGTGAAACGTTAGGACCTCTGGCTAAGCGCAAGGGTTCGCTTGACACCCACAGTGCTCCGCAGGTGACACGGGACAATCCAGGGGGAGGTAATTCAGAAGGTGAGCTTTCCTCATTGGTTCAACACGACTTGCTTAATGAGAGTCATGCTGAGCAGCACCATTATCCAGCAAGGAACACCCCTATCCCCTTCCTACAGAATCAGGTGCACCAAGGAGGGACTCAGTCAGGCATGATGAGGCCGAAACTGGCCAACATCACTGGAGGGACCAATCGCTGCTCAAACAGTCACCCTGTTAGAGACAGTGAAGGTAACCATGGTGACAGGCGAGGTTTCTCCATGTCTTACCCTCAGTGTGGACTGACGACCTCAGCCGTGTCAGCTAGCACAGACACTAAATCAATCAAACATAAGCTAAGCAAGTTTATCCGTCCAAAAGATCTGGGTCACAAGTTTACCAATTTGATTTTTGGTGGAAAGAAGAAGAGTTTTGATGTGGAAACTCCCTCTAAACGTGACAGGTCTGAGGCTAGTGCAGACTCAGCATTTCAATTAAGAGGCTTTCAGGCTGGCAGGGACAATCCCACCCAAACGCAGTGTCACTATGACAATAGTGGACTGGAGAGGAGTCCACAGAACAGGAAGAGCGGATCAGAGGGTCCCACTGTACCCATGCAGGTGAAGCTGAGCAATGGAGCAGTTGTGTCGTCAACTTGTCGCTCCAACATTAGTCTACCAGCAGCTCCCATTTCAGTACAGGCCGCATGTAACCGCCTACCGAACACAGATGTAAGACAAGGTGGCTTTCAGGAGTCACAGTTTAAATCTCCAACGCTCTTTGCCAACCATCTTGGTTGCAGAGATGACGAAATTTCTTTTTCATCAATCAGGAATGACAGCAGTTCGTCCAATGACAAAGTCAAATTTAATCACAATAATGCACTGGTCCAGGATCTAGAATCTCTTTCTCTGCCAATTCATGACCAAAACCACAACACTCACAATCATTCCACAACAGCCTCAGATTTCCTTAATGCCAATCATTTATCCTCATGTTGTGTCACAACCTCAAAGCAGGATGTGCCACGTAGATATAAATACAACAAATCTGATACAGGGGAGTTAGTAAGTCAGCAGGCTGATGCACCACCCAGTTTATCTGAATCCTTGTCGGTTAATCAACACCAAAGTGTAAACAGTGGCCCAAGAGCTCAAGTGGCACCTGACCGCTCTGTCTTGTACTCCTTGCCTGATACAAAAGGTGGGAACTTGATCATGTACACAGCAGATACTGAATCCAGTAGTGTTCTTGGCAAGGCATCACTTGCTTCTCAGGTGCCACAAACTTCACATGCAATTCATTCTGATCTGGCTTCAGACAGTGCTGTGACTATTGCCTCTCGCAAGGAATTACCTGTCATGAATGATTCAGTGGACAGGTGTTCACTCTGGAAATTGGCGCCTGATAAGTTGCCTGTACAAATACGAGAAGCACAAAGTGGTGAAAGTTGTAACACATCAGAACCTGGGCACAGCAGGCTTGGTATGAGCTACTCCTGGCATGAGGAAGGAATAGGAATGTCTAACAGCAACCCCCATTTCTGCCGCCGACCAAAATCCCTCTCATTACACGGTCACAATTACGAGAAGAAAAAGGCTCAGCGGAAATCAACTCCTGGTAATCATAGCAAGTTTTCAGGTGAGGTTCTAGAAGACAAGAGGACAAACATGACATGCTTGACAAATTCAACAAACAGTCACACATGTGAATCAAAAATCGATAAGGAGAGAAACAAACTTATGAGCATTAATGATGGAAGTGGCAGTGTTCTTAGTGCACAGGCCATGGTCGCCCCTAATGTTACGATTGATTCCACCATATGTCATCCAGACTCTTGTGGAGATCAAGATGTTGAGAAGCCTCTAGTACCTTCTGTGAGACCACTTCATAATAGATGTAATGTTGAACCTATTTCTCTCCCACTTTCCAGGGATAACTCTCAAAGCTTCAGGCCTATCAAGAGCCCTGTTGAATTTCCCTGTGGACAAGGTATACCTGCTCTTTCCTCTTTGTGCACCCAGAATCATTTGGCATCAGGAGACACTAGTTTTCAAGACTGCTTTGAATCTAAATCTAATTTGAAAAATTTGGAACATCAAAAAGTAATTGTAGGGGACACGGACATGAAGGAGACCAGAAGAGAAGTGCCAAAGCAGAGAGATGCAAAACTTCGAAGAGTTGGCAGTGCATCATCAGACTCTAGTGAGAAAATTCGCCGTAGGATCAAAACTCCAGTGTCTTTCAAAAATGGACGGTTGTCATTGTACGACGATCGTCTTATGTCCCAGAGTTTAGATTCTTCTGTTTTATATAGTATGTCAGGAGACGAGGTGTAAGAAGCCACTAACTCCTTACAAAGATTTACACACAAGTAACAAAACAGTCATAAACTGAACTAAAAGTTTGGTATGCGTCGGTTTCCGTGTCTTGCTCATACACAGCAACTGATTTGTACAGAGTTTCGTTGTTAAATCTCAACCTGAGCTTGCTTTGCTTTTTTTTTTTTTTAATTTTAAAAAATACTCAAGCACAGGCAATGAATGAAACATCTTGGTTATTAGTAGTTAACTGTATACATGGATGAAGTTTATTGAATATTGGTAGTTAGCTCCAAACAGGCAGCTATACTGTTGTGTTGGTGAAATCTGAGATCAATTTTTCTCATATGTATGGAGATCTGTAGGAGGAAAGTATAAGTCTAGTCTCCATCCTGTACAAGAAGTCACTATAATTTTTTGAATGGTAACCCAGCATCCACTTGAATTTGGCTTCATACCATGATTAAAGGTAATTAAAGCCTTTTAAAAATTATTTGTTACAATTATCTAAAGGTGGAATGATTTCAAATAAAATATTGCTTTCTCAAAAATCAATTTTAAACCTTTTAAAATGGAAAGCTTTGTTATTTTTTTGTTGATGTGAGTGAGTAAGAAGGTTTAACCTCCTTCACTTTGTTATTACTACATGATTAAATGTATTTGAAACTTAATGAAGGTTTTCATTTGATGGGTTTAACTGAATTCAGTTTTCAGAAAAGCATGTCCCAATTTCATTTGAGCTTAAAGAAATATGAGTTTGACACAACTCGAAATATTTTCTGAAAAGTCTCAAAAAACAATCATTGCTTTTTGAATTTTCAAAAATTTAAAGTACAAAGTGAAGAAATATTCCTCTTAGTTCTTAAGCATAGATGTTGTATTAATAAAATTGATATTTCACTGTTTGACATCTTTGGTTACCGATGTATTTTATTGCTAGACATTTATACGAACTGCAGTTATCAGGAGATGTAATCTAATTTAAAAAAAAAAAAAAAACTTGTTTCGTTAAAACTTGACCATGTGTATTTAAGATGATCTGTTTAATGATCTTTGCCATGACGTGTACCATCAATGCAAGACATCTAGTTTCATAATCATTTGAAAGTCATATATGATGAGATCCAGGAGTTATTTCACGTTTCTTACATTCAACCCCCTTTCATTTGGTGCTGATCAAAAAAATAAAATGAATTTTTTACAATTTTGAATATAGTTGTAGATGCCACTTTATACCGCAGGCTGTAGGCGCTTTTCTTTTATCCATTGCTCCTTTATTTGTTGTTTTGTGAAAAGATCATTTCATTAGCTTCATTACATACATCATATGCCAAACCATAGATTTACCAACACAAATGTATCTGACATAAATTTAAGTATTGAAACTGCAATGTTAAGTATTTGTTGGTTTGATTTGTGTTATATGCTTTATTTTTTTTTTTTTTTGGTTCATGAGATCTTCCATTTTGTTTTGTGAATGGAATTATATGAAAGTCAAAATTTCAGTGCTAAACTAACTTCAGGTTAACTTTTAACCTATTTCTGGTGCTTTTTATTTTGCTTCAACTATGCTTTAAGTTTTAAACTAATTATATACAATTTTATGCTGTTGTATGAAAGAGACAAGTACAATCTTTCCATGTTAAGCTCATGACAACATAATGGCAATGTATTTTTTTTTAAACAAAATGTTGACGTTTTTAGCTATGATTTTTTTTTCCACGGACTATTGTTTAGGTTAAGAAGTTAAAATTTTTTTTTTTTTTTGCTATTTGTTTTAGCATTTTCTCTCACAAAATTGGATCTGCAAAATGTTCACACCTTTTTGTGCTGACCCCAGGGGGTTCCATCTGTACTAAACATTCAACTTAATCGTGCTATTTTTTAATCATAAACATAATGATATTTTTATCCATTTCCATGATTTTGGGTAGTCTATTTTTTAAATTTGTGTCTTTGTGGTCAAATCTTTTCATGCATATAATTAGATGCAAAAGTTATAAAGCCAAAAAACAGGGACAAATTTGAGATAAGAGCTTTGTGAAAGGAATAAGTATGTTTGTGCGTGTGTCTGTGTGTAATGCTCAAGTCTGGAAGCAAAGGGTTTGGTGCAATGATAAGCTGAAGGTCTGTAGAAAAAAATCGTTTGTGTGTTTGACCAATCTATGCTCTTTTATTTCATGGACCTGCCATTGGGTATGTGCCAAGCCAAACTACATGTGGCTCTTATTTGTTCCATCACTACGGACTTTGAGGGACCCATAAATTTATTTTGAATGTGCCAAAGCAGTTCTAGTAATGATTTGGTGTGTCGTCAATGTGAAGCAGGGGAACTGTCACAGCTTTTATATTTTTTTCCTAATCAGTCTTGTTTGAGTTGAAAGAGAGATATTATTTTATTATGGAGAAAATACGGGAATTAAGGTCATCAAACAAACTTTAAAAAAAACGCAGTTTGTGTGCATACTTTGCCACTGTGCTATTAAACAAAAGGTGTTTTCTGGAATGGAAACAAAAAGAGAAAAATATGTGCCAAAATGTGTACTTTAAGGGGAAATCATTTAGTTCAGCTGATTCCCCTGCACTTTTTATGACTTGAAAAGTTGTGCCAAAAAAAAAAAAATCCCAATAAAATATGGGCTTTATCAAAAGATAAGTAAGTTGTATAAAAATATTTTTATCATTTATTTAAGGTATTTCTCATGCTTTGTTCTATCCAAAGAAATGAGATGAGGTCTAGGAAACTAGACACGTGAGAGGATTGATAATGCCAGGATAAAGAAGAGCAACTAAAAAAAATGAAATTCTACACTTAGCGAGACCAAATGGATATACATATTTTCATTTTTAATTGAAACAAAGAAATTGCCTAGTCAAGAGCAAGTGGCAGCCCAGTTATCTTCCCCTGGCTTTGCTGTACAATGACTATTTTTTTTGTCAGGATAGAGTGCTTTTTCCATAAATGCTGTTTTTATTATTGTTATTGTTTTTATTATTATTATTGTTATTATTATTGTTATTATTATTATTATTATTATTATTATTATTATTATTATTATTATTATTATTATTATTATTATTATTATTATTATTATTATTATTATTATTATTATTATTATTATTATTATTATTATTATTATTATTATTATTATTATTATTATTATTATTATTATTATTGTAATCATTATTATAATGTTTTACTTTTGTGGGTTACTTATATATGTATAATTTTTTTTTTTTTGCAACATTTCCATTGAGCACAGAAAATGTGTCATTGATTGTTACGCCTTGATCCAGATTTTATTGCTTATTCTTGCCAGAAAAATGAAAGCATAGTGCATTTTTTCAAAAAGTAAATTAATACGTCTTTCTGGAAGAAAAAAGTAAAAGAACACAATTTGTTTGTTTTTTTTTGATGCTCCATGAATTATAAGCAGTGCCATTGAGATGAAATTAAGTTCAGCAACCGGTCAAGATGTGTAACTCTTGCTCTCACTTCACAGAGGCCATTTTTCTCTGTAAATTATCAATTTTTGGCTTTTTTTTATTATTATTATTAAATGCATGAAATCATGTAACTTTAAACATTTAAATATTCACTGCTATGAGTTCGGCAACTGTAATTCTGTAATTTTGTCATTATTTATTTCATAATATCCCTTAGACCTTCTTTTTTTTTCCTGCTTGAGATTTTTATCTTTGAATATTTGATAAGGGTGGAAAATACAAATTTTGTGCTCCCTTATCCTCATAATGGTAATCATCAAATGAAAAACATTGTCACCATTATTGTTATCATGCCTAATTCATCACATGGCAAAATGTAAATAAACAGCTCTCGCACAGCTACAGAATTTGCTTTTACCAATTTTTTTTTTCTTTTCTTTACAATATCACTGATACTTTTCAGTTTACAGAAAAGGAAAATTGAAGACAAATAATAAAACTCTGAAGCTCATTTTATGTGAGTTATAAATTCTGTGTTCATACAGCCATACACCGTACCCAGTATTATTTTATTTGTAAATTCATAAACACTTGAATATTTCAAGTTATCGTAAAAGTTTGGATCAGTTGAACTGTATGCAGATAACCAAGTTATGGAGTCGTCTCGTCAAAATTCTAAGGGGAAAGAAAAACGTAGAATTCAGGAATTGAAGGGAGGTTGAAAAGGGACTAAACAAGTGAAATGAAGCAACATAGCTGACATATTGAATCACGGGTAGAATGTAACCGGATTTGTGATTTGTCGTCATAGCTTCACACACACACACACACGCTAACACAATGTCAAAAATCATTAAAAAAAAAAGTGTATGAAAATCTTTAAGTTTATATCTTTATCTCACTTCTTTTACTGACAAACTCAAAGTTAAGATGTGAACTCTAGAAAAGAAAAGAAAAACTGCAGAAAATAAGCATGAATACGTCTCTTCTTTCTTTGTCTGAAAAGGATAAAAAGTAAATCGGAAATAATGCCTGTATACATTTTTTTTTTATTCAAAGAATTACATGTATTAGGATCTTTTCCTTGAGTGTGATCTTACTGGAACAAATAATATTTTGCTTTTTTTTTTTTTAATCTTTCCAGCTGTTTGTTGGTTAAATTAGTGATAATGAAGCAAAATCACTATCAGTATAATCTTTATTCTTATTATAGGTGAAATAACGAAATTCAATTGAAAAGTAAGCGTCAAAGCAAGGGGATTTTTTTTTAATTTGTCAAAAATCTTGTCTCTTTATATTAACACATTTCAATCTTAATATTGAATACCAGGTGTTATAAGGCGATATAAAAAATTCAAGACTTTAGGCGATGAACATAATTGTCCCAAAACATGAAGTTTTACACACGTTTTCGCCTTGTGTTAATTCTTTAAATGCAGTGATGTGATTCTCTCCTGCGTAGTAGTGGAAAAATAAAACAAAAAATTTAGCTGGCCAGTATGGGGCTCGAACCCATGACATTCGCGTTATTAGCACGACGCTCTAACCAACTGAGCTAACCGGCCACCTGCATGTTTTGGAAAAAGATATTATATATTTAGATTTAAGAGCAAGGACAGTCCTTTTCCCCCGCCCCTTTCCACCGTAAAAAAAGTTAATTTAGATAGCACTTTAATATTTATTTGTTAGTTGCTTTTGCTTTTTATGGTTTTTAGACTGCTATTCTGTTTATTTCTTTGTTCCTTGGTAATATATTGCAATCAGTAGAAGTTCATATTAATTTGGTCTAACACTGTCCTAGATAAAATATTCAAGTGAATTTGATTGGTCAATAAAGTAAAGACTGACACCGCTACGCATGAGCAATGACCTTTATATGTGACCCTGACCTCGTACAATTCCAGATCGACTGGAATCTTGTGGCTAACCTGGTCTAAATGTAGACAACAATGATAACCTCCCTTTGACCAGAGATGATCAATCTTCCGTACTTCGACTCCCTCAAGTGGTAACCACTGCTCTTTTAGCATTAGCAACGCCATGAAGAGACGAACTTGTTATCAAATTCTTTTACCATAGTAAAAAGATTTTATTTATTATTGCCATTCTTCTTCTTCTTCTTCTTCTTCTTCTTCTTCTTCTTCTTCTTCTTCTTCTTCTTCTTCTTCTTCTTCTTCTTCTTCTTCTTCTTCTTCTTCTTCTTCTTCTTCTTCTAGTAGTAGTAGTAGTAGTAGTAGTAGTAGTAGTAGTAGTAGTAGTAGTAGTAGTAGTAGTAGTAGTAGTAGTGCAGTAGTAGTAGTATTGTTGTTGCTGTTGTTGTTGTTTTTGGTATTATTATCATATATAGTTCGGTAAGATAAGTACGTGAACCAGAAAAACCTGCGTAAATGCACGCCCTTGTTGATTTGTATTGTAGATAGAGAGAGAGAGAGAGAGAGAGAGAGAGAGAGAGAGAGAGAGAGAGAGAGAGAGAGAGAGAGAGAGAGAGAGAGAGAGAAGGTCTAAGAAGAGACAGGCACACAACTTTATAACTAAGGGGCTAAAAAAAAGAAACAACTCAAGTAGGCCCTATAAATTTAACATATAAACGTTTTGCCCTTATTGTGGCTTCACCCGATTGTGTGTAGAAAAAATGACTTCAACAAGTTATACAGAACATTGGGAGAGCTGGGCTCAGACGGGACATATGATTGGTTGGGGGAGGGGCAGTGCGCAGAATGCTTCAAGGTTCATTGCAATGACTAGGGATGGTGATGGCAGAGGGCGTGACCTCGTTGGTATGAGGGTAAGATAAGGCTGGAGCGCGTGTTTGGAATAAAATATTAGAGCTGGTTAGTATCTGTTGTGAAATAACAGAGAGAGAGAGAGAGAGAGACAGACAGACAGACAGACAGACAGACAGACAGGCAGACAGACAGACTGACAGAGAGAAGTAGTAGGAAAATCAACCACTAACCTAGATCTAGCTCGAGACCGACAAATAAGACGAAAGACGTGAAAACATTACAACAGATGGAATGAACAGGGATCGAACCTGCGGAGAGAGAGAGAGAGAGAGAGAGAGAGAGAGAGGGGGGGGGAGATAGAGAGAGACTTAAATTTAAAAAAAAATGAAAAATGAAAAATCATTTACAGGCCTATTGAACATATTTTTTTTTTCCTAGGCCATAATCATAATTATTGTTTCTACTCTTCCTCCAGAACGTAACTTGTATCTATAATTTATTTTTTTTTTTTAATTTGTTTTTATTTTCTTTACATAACTTTTATAAATAATGATTATAAAGATTAGATGAAAACACAATTGCAGAAAATAAAATAGAGAGCAAAACAATTAGTAGTCTTGGCACA
>JAWDGP010001711.1:232500-295000 GCA_033675545.1 Elysia crispata | reverse complement strand
CCATTTGTTGGTCCTTTCTTTGTTGTTGTTGTTGTTTTTTTTTTTTTCATAAGGCTTGTGATCGTAGCATTTGGTCTATTAAAAAAAAGATACAAAATAATCAAAGAACTGTCCACACCAAGTAATTGATTAATCAATGGATCAATCAATCAATCGACCAAACAATAAAACTCTCAGTCAATCAATCCATCTTTCAATCTTTCAATCAACAAAATATCTCCCCATCGTTTCTGCAGGGATTCGCATCAACGCCATTAATCCCACGTACGTCCCGACCCGCGTGCTGCGAGACGCGTCTGATATGATCAAGATGATCGAACCCGTCATGGGCAAAGTGTTCGAGAACGAGGCTCCGCTGCAAGGTCAGACCAGCGGAGCAGAAGAGCAGGCCGAGGTCATCTTGTTCCTGGCTAGCGACGCGGCCAGAATGGTCCACGGTCAATGTATTATTGTGGACGCTGGGATAAGTCTAAAGGGAAACCCTTTCAATTACCCGCCCGTCTATATGAAATATTTGAACATTCCAGATAAAGCTTGAAATTTACGCTGTGGAAATAGAATATTTTAACCGATTTTGTTGTTGTTGTTTTTTTGTTTGATTTTTTTTTGTTGTTGTTTTTTTTTTTTTGTTTGTTTGTTTCGATTCCTAAAAGCTGATAAACATTTTTTTTTTAGTGTTAAAAGTAATCAAGATCTGCCAAATTGATTGATGTTGTCGCACTATAAGAATCCTTTGTTTATGGAACGAGAGAAATTGCTATTTGTGTGAATATCGCCTGTAAAAAGTCCTATTGCAAGTACATGGAGGTAGAATTGTTAGTTAGAGAGGAGTATATTAATATCAATGTATCACCTAAGATCTAATATGAACATGCCAATCGTCATCATCAAAATTTTTTTTTATCTGCATTGTTACTTTTCTTTTTTTTTTTTTTTTTTTTTTAAATTTTGCTTGCTTCAGTTTTCACCTGAAGTATTCTAGGTTTTTTGATTGTTTTAAGAAAAATTGTATTAATGTGTAAACTATGGGTTTAGAGTTCCAAATTTTTCAAAATATTTAATCTATAAAAGGGGATGCTTACATTTATTAGCTTGTAATGTCTATCTGCTGTAAACATGAGATGAAAAAGCAGATTTTTCAGTGTTTCTATTTTTGGTTTGGTGTTTGATTTGACAAGGTGGACTTTTGAAATTCTGAATAATTCTTCATTGAATAATTGCATTTAAGATATTCAATAAAAAAGTCAATATTGATGAATTTAAGATCATAACTCTTGCAAAAGCTCCTAGTTGACTTTGAGTGTAAGAAAACTTCAAAAAAATTAGGAATCAAATACATCCACACAGATTTATGGTAGTTGCAAGGTATATAATAATAATAATAATAATAATAATAATAATAATAATAATAATAATAATAATAATAATAATAATAATAATAATAATAATAATAATAAAGTGCATTTATATAGCGCATATCCAAATGATTAAAATGCTCTATGCGCTTTACAAGAGAAAGAATAAGATAGAAGCAGGCTAGACGGCCTGAACATACATACATAACATACAGAATGACATTACATAGCATAAAGAATAACACATATTATATAAAAAATAACATGCATAACATACATTTGCTTAAGAATATGATACAAGTAAAACATCATCTACTGCCGGGAATACGTTGTGGTGAATAAATGGTGTTTAAGCTGCCTTTTAAAGGTCTCTATGGAATCAGACTCTCTGATATATCTGGGGAGCCGATTCCACATGGTTGGTGCTACATAAGAAAATGATCGCTTGCCATAGGCAACATAGTTTTTATGTGGTTTGGCAAGAATTGCTCGGTCGTTAGCAGATCGTAATGACCGTGATCGTTTGTAAACTCTTAACATGCCAGTTAGGTATTCTGGTGCCATGTTGTTCAGGCACTTAAAACAACAAAGACAGATCTTGTAGCAGATACGATCGTTTATGTTCAACCAGTGCAGCTCTATCAACATTGGCGTAACATGATCTCTCTTACGCTTTAAGGTAATTAATCTAGCAGCATTGTTTTGAAGATTTTGTAGTCGTTGCAATTGTTGTTTTGGCAGGCCTGCTAACAAAGAATTACAATAATCAATTCTTGATAGTATTAGTGTAGTTACAAGTGTTTTTGCAACATTATGGTTTATATACTTTCTTATTGAGCTGATTTTTCTTACTTGATAATATAAATTCTTACAGAGATTTGAAACAAAAGAAAACATTGACATATCTTGGTCTAATATAGCCACGAGATTTTTCACTTTCTTACTGTATAGTACTTCATGTCCATTTAGATCAAATTTGATCGCGGGCAAGCTATCGATAGATTAGCTGCACCCAAAAATAATTATGTCTGTTTTGTCTTCGTTTAGCTTGAGTTTGTTGATGTTCATTCATGAGCTGATATCTTTTATGCAGTGGGTGGTTGTATGTATAAGTTGGTGTATGTTTTCAGTGTCACTTGCTCCATATAATTGGGTGTCATCAGCATAAAGGTGGTAACTTATGATACAAGGGCAGACAGTGGTTTAGTATACATGGTAAAGAGAACAGGACCTAAAACTGAGCCTTGAGGGACTCCATATTTGAGAGGAAGATTTTGAGACGTTTCATTTATCACTTTAACACAATAAAATCTATTGGTAAGATATGACTCAAACCACGTAAGTACTGTACCCGACACAAGAAACGACTTCTTAAGCCTGTTTAGTAAAATTTCATGATCAATAGTGTCGAAAGCAGCGGTTACTAGATCAAGCAGCACAAGGAGACATAATATAAACCATTTTTAAAACTCAGAAAAAAACCTATTGCCGTAATTGTCTCTAGGTAATGTGCTAGAGAGAGAGAGAGAGAGAGAGAGAGAGAGAGAGAGAGAGAGAGAGAGAGAGAGAGAGAGAGAGAGAGAGAGAGAGAGATCCGAATAGAAAAGCAAAAACACCACACTTAAAGGACAACTTGGTAATTATCAAGGATCCAAAAAGGACGCGTCTTTGACAGTAAATGATATGATGCAGGGTCTAAAAAGACACTGGCAAGCAACTTTATAACTACGGGACTAAAAAAACGAAACAACACAACTATGGTTTAACATAATTTAATGTTCCGCCTTTAATGTAGCTTCATCAGAGAGAGAGAGAGAGAGAGAGAGAGAGAGAGAGAGAGAGAGAGAGAGAGAGAGAGAGAGAGAGAGAGAGAGAGAGAGAGAGAGTGAGAGAGAGAAAGAGAGGAAAGGGGGAAAGAACAAGTATGTAAGGGAGAGCTCTCTAAAGAGTCCAACTAGGCTGACCATTTTGTACACATCAAAATTTGTCTCGATTCATGATTTATTTTTGTAAAGGAATTAACAAGTTTGTTAAAAAATACATTTCCATTAGTCTGTTCATTTTTTGAGCTTTTCTAAATGAAAACGGTGTTGTAAAAGCAAAAGTACTTTGCTTCGATGTCTTGCTATTTCTACAGCACCCAAAGCAATGAGCATAAGCCACATGGATATTGTGTGCATGAATTCAGCAAATGTAAATTTGTGAGGTTTTGCAAGCATATCCTGTAGCATGACTGCAATGAAACAATAACTTTTGTTCTTAGGGAAAATAAAGAAAAATAAAACATTCGTTCTAGGATCTCAATATGATTGATAAAACATAAGATATCCCTAGCTGCAGGATCTCAACATGTTTGCTATCAGCTCTCCGGGTGTTTCTGAGCTGATAGATTTGGCATGTAAGGGTTTTTCCTGCATCATTACTTTTATTTTCATTTTTTTTCAATAATAAGGAAGGCCAAAGCAAAAAATGGAAAAAAAAATTTCCAAATAAAATATTTAATTGCATGAAAATGTATCAAAAATTATTTCAGTGCAGCAACTAAGAGAACTTTACTCAGAGAGAAAGAGCCTGCTGTTTTAATTTTTTTTATTTCTTTTTTTTTTTTTTTTTGGTCAATGTTTTATGTTTCATAGTTCCTAGCGCTACATTGAAAATGTTCATCATCAGATCCAAATAACAGGAACAGCGGTACAGAATTGGAGTTTCCTAATAGTTATTTATGTTAGACTTGTGATAGTGTTATTCATCAATCTCAGATAAACTTATATTCCATTTGGGGATATAAATAAATTAAGAGAAGTTAGCATGCCATCTTGCTTATGATTTTTTTCCTTCAATGTACCATAACATAGCAAATATTAATATTAAAAAATGTGTTATATAGGTTTTTTCCCCCTCAATTTTTTGTCTTTTGTTGATTATGCGATATTTCTAGCAGTATTCGTGGTACAGAAACAGTGGACCCTAAGGATATGACTAGCTTTCCTCAGTGTGCAAGAAAAAAAGGTTCAGTTTAGTCACAGAAAAAATTTTCGGTTGAGAATATGATGATGGATAAGATAAACAGAGAAAAATCTAGATGCTTTATGGATAGTGAGTAAATTTAAACACAAGAATGAGAGAGACATTCAGATAGAAACAGAGAGAGAGAGAGAGAGAGAGAGAGAGAGAGAGAGAGAGAGAGAGAGAGAGAGAGAGAGAGAGAGAGAGAGAGAGAGAGAGAGAGAGAGAGAGAATGACATAGATTGAAAAAAAAACAGAGAAAAAGGAAAAGTGATCTGTAAAATCCATATTTTACCATAAGAGCTTACATTGACATGACTGTATTTGGAGGACTGTTAGGGTTTTTGACAATTTTTTCCTTATACATCTGAAAAAGTGCAGTGGTGATGGGGGTGTCTCTAAGTTACTTTTTTTTTTAATTGTTAACACTTTGCCAAATTGCTACGATAGAAAATTTTAATTGAATGCAACTTTCTGTTGTGGGTTGAATTTGAAATATTTCAATTAAGTAAATAAATATTTTTTCTTATATTTTTTTCACACATTTTGAGTTGTTGTCAGTGTACATAACAATTTGAAAAAATAATTGCCTATCTTCAAATAATGTTAACATAGAGTACTTTAAGATGAATATTGTGTTGATTGTTTTCTCTTTATAACACAATCTGAATCTTCAACGAAACTTTTTTTTTTTACCTTGCCAACAAAAAATCTGTACAGTATGACTTGATAAGATATGAAAACAAAATGTACTCCTGTTTATTTTTCATGAACGTTGTGTTAAGTGCAGTTCAGTTAGAAAGATTGAAATGCATTGTGATACAGTTTGTCCTATAGCTTTGAATGCATGCTTTCTTGTTGCTGTTTGAAATTTAGTGTTATATCCAAGAGAAATATAGCCATAGTAACACAATCGTCCAAAAGTTTTGAATTTGTAAAAATCAGAAACTGATTTTCTCAACCTTTACTGTTTCTTTGCTGTCGTTATTGAATTTTATATTGCTGCATGCAAGTAACTTTGAACTCTTACACACGCTGGGTATCTTGGGAAAAATAAAAAAGGTCTTGCTTTTGAAAAGGAAGACCTTTTTTTTATTTCTTCTGATTTAACGAAGAATTTGTTTAAAAACTCATAACCATCGCCATTGTGAAAGCAATGTGAAAAATAAAAACTCTTAACCATCTTGTTTTTACCAGGCTTTGCATTAAACACTATAACTATCAGAATTCTGTTTATAACACAATAGTTTTCGTCTCTATCAGTCTTATACCGGCATGTCAGGACTAATTTATATATATATATATATATATATACAGGTTTTGAATAGAATATTAAAGTGCCTCTAAAGTTCAATAAATTTAGCTCTGTCTTAAATTTTGAAATTCTAAGCGATATAAGTTTCAAATTAAAAAGTCGGAAAAAAAAGTTTCCAATTTTTTAAATGATTTTGAAACCAAGATCAGAGTGAATGAGCCGCAATTGGCTATATAAACTTTGAAAAATAAATTGTTGTTGGTGTAGTTTTTTCTTTTCTGTATTATCATTTCTGAAGATTTTATGCAGCTTGAAAATTCTAAATAGAACTCTAAATCCTGAGTAATCATAATTCTAGATATAGATAAACAAACATGATAACGTGAAGAGCAATACATATATATAAAAAGCTTAAGTTTAATAAATAAAACAGAAAGCTATTAACTGGCAGACAAAATTTTTACCGAATCACAAAAATTTAAACCCCACACGAAATCTAAGCCTTAATCTAACTGTATTTTTTTCGACATACTTCCTTAATACTCGACAGAAAGCGAAATATGGTTCGTTTTTATCCGTTTTAAAACTAAAAGCTCGCGTTATCATAATTATGTTCTCTGCCTGCCTGACATCATGCGCAATTTGATCTTCCAAACGCAGTTATGATGATCGTAATGTGTATTATTGTTTTTTTTTTTACATTTTTATACAGTCATGGCTTTGTTCGCAAGAGTGCACTATAATTGAAAGAGAAGCAGTGATAATTGATTTACTGCTATGAACATAGTTAATGCTCTGGTTTTTCTTTCTACTTGTGTTTTGTTTAGGAAATAGCGTTCCATTATATCTGGACTTAAACATCATCATAGGAGTAAAACTAGTCTTAACATTCTTGTTACACACTATTTAGCGATGGTCATTATGGTGGCTCTACATTCGATAGGACCACGAATACAAAGACTTTACACGGAAAAAAATTACTGTGTTCCACGATTATTATATATCTAAAAAAAATTAATTGTATTCTTTGAAATAGAGCGTTACGTCTTTTGTCTTAGATCCTTCCATTTATGATAACTTTTGCTACAATAATCAGAACTTTTTTCTATCAGATTTTCTCACAGAATGTTTTGTCGGTCTCAAGTTTCAAACATATTAAACTTGTGGAAAAAGCAAAATATGAATGCGTTCTGGGTACTTTTTTTTCACTAGAAATAATTTTTGCACTAAAGATGTCCTTTACAAATCGCTATTAATTTAGGTAATCTAAATGTTACACTGGGATAAATAAAGCAAATGTGAAGAGACCTCTCTCTGAAGTTTTACTTCGATTTTATATTAAAACATCGTAAACTTTGTTTATATAACAGATTACTATAAAAAATAGTACCCTGAATGTCTAGATACAGATAGAATTAAATAAGGCCGAGAATGGTTTATTGGTGCCAACACCTTGAGATTCTGAATGGTTGTGCAAGATGTTAACCTTAATCGCTACCGTATAATAAATGGCTGCGTCTATTTATGAAGTTCTCTACAAAGATATTTTTGGATTCAAAACCTAGAAGAGAGTAAAACAAGAAAATAAAAAAAGCAATTTTTTTAAAGAGCTGATCTATTTACAAATAGTTTTAAATGCTCTTTCCTAAAGTAAGCTTAAACTAATGGGTAGTTACGAATTTCCATGAGGCAATGCACATCTAAGCAAATTTTTCGCGGATATTCGCAAAAACTTAAAACAAGGATCTTCAAATAGCTTGTGAAAGCTCACAATTTGCTATTTTCCATTATTGTGCTAGTTGGAAGAGTCTCAGCAGTGATGTTAAAAAGGACTTGTGTCGTTGTGGCCTTAAAAGAGCGTAAACGATATTGATTGAACGAACCTCTTAACTTTATCCAATAGAATTTTTGTCTTTGGTTTTCCATTGGAGCTATAAATAACTAATACCTCCATTGGTTTTCCACACACACCATGATGGCGGTGAACAGGCGTTCCTTGTGTTATAACTTAGATCTAGATCTTGTCGAAAATAGAAATAACCTTAAAAAGTTGAACTTATAAATCTTGATCCTTACAAAATTTTCTCCGAGTATTAGCAAGTTTTCCGTTGAAAAAAGAATAAGATATTATGGTGTGTAGTTGAGATTCATCGTGAAACGCTAATATCTTACGTCACGTCGATTCAGTGGATAGATCTAGAGCGCTTGAAAATAAAAATAAAACTTTCAATGAAAAATGTCATTGAAAGTGACGATAAGACTCCGTTTTTATTTATTTAATTATCAATAACTAATACCTCCTTTGGTTTTCCACACAACTGCCAGTAACTAGAAGCTTCACCATGATGACGCTGGACAGACGTTCCTTGTATTATCATTAGATCTAGATTCTGGATCTTGTCACAAACAGAAATAAACTTTAAAAGTTGAACTTGTAGATCGTGATCCTTACAAAACTTTCTCTGAGTATAAGCAAGTTTTCCGTTGAAAAAAGAATAAGATATGATGTGTAGTTGAGATTCATCGTGAAACGCTACTGCGGAAGTGCTAGGCCCTACTGCTAGATTACTGTCATCGTGGATGCCTTGTTCCGGTATCTTACGTCACGTAGGTTCAGTGTATAGATCTAGAGCGATTAAAAAAAAAACTTTCGATGAAACATGGCATTGAAAGTAATGCTAAGACTCCGTTTTTATTGATGGATTGATTGATTTATTTGTTGTTGTTTTTTTGCTCTTTTTACCTTCCTCTCTTGCTTCGTTCGTGGGAAAAACTGTATTAAATTCAACCACGATAGCTGCTTGACTACAATGCGAGGCAAAAAAATTGTCATCAAATTTTTTTTCCTTCAAAATCTTTGATACGAAAAAAAATCAACACATAGGTCGAAAGTGAAACCTTGATCTTACATAGCTTTCCTTTGTAAATTCTTAATATACGCAGGACATGTTGCGAAGACTGTAAATTACATTGATGATTAAAGTGCAGCCTGCAGTTTTGCATTATATCTTTAACCTTTACAATTGTCTAAAGATTTCTCAATCAATCATTTTCAAGACAGGTTTTGAAAAAAAAACCAAAACCAATGAATTCTATACACCGTGTGTATCTTCATCGTAAAAATAGTAAAAATGGGCACTTATTGAAGAAATACAAACATCATTCTCCCTAGACCGATACTCAAGGAAATTCAATTAATTGTGTTCAAATCCTCAAAAGATATTTAGTATGTACAATATCGATGATGATGATCTCTACCAACTTGAGATAAACCACTCCTCCTCCTTCTTCATCATCTTCCTCCTCCCTTTTCTTCTTTTGCCCGCCTTCATCATTCCACATCTCCCTTTTATTTCACTTCTTTCTCTCACTTTCTTCTTTCTTTCCTTTTTCTCTTCCTAGTCCTCTTCCTCCTGTTCTTCTTTTTCTCCTCCCCCTATTTCTTTTTAGCTTTCTGCTGCTCTTCCCTCTTGTCTCATAAAACTTAATTTTCAGTATATAAAAATGACAAAGTTTTGAACAAATGGAGAAGAAAATTTTTCAAAATACTCGTTTCAAAATGAAGAGCAGTACAGATTTTATTATTCACATGAAAAGAAACGTACACTGTAACTAACATATTCACAGAGAAGAAAACAAACACAATATGAACCAAATTGAACAAAACAACAAGAGAAAAAATTTGTTTTTTCAAATGAGCAAAAATTAGTATAAATTTTTTTTCCCTACTCAAAGTTAAGTTCTGACAAACTACCACACCAAACATATATAGTCTCTCTTTACTGGTGAGGAATTCTCTGTCTGCAGTGTGAAGGTAAAAGATGCTCTAGTAGGCATAAGGCGCTATAGCCTAGCGCTGTAGCAGGTTGTATAACAACATTAATGCGACAGTGTTATGTCCACATGAGTTACACACAGCTTATATCACATAACCCAGAGATATTTATGGCATTAAATTTTTTTCTGAGTTTCTAAAATGGTTAATATACCATGCAACTACCATAAATCTGTGTGGATGTATTTGATTCTAATTTTTTAAAGTTTTAATACACTAGAAGTCAGCTAGGAGTTATTGCAAGAGTTATGATCTTAAATTCATCAATATTGGCTTTTTTATTGCATATTTTGAATGCAAATCATTCAATGAAGAATTATTCAGAATTTCAAAAGTCCACCTTGTCAAATCAAACACCAAACCAAAAATAGAAACACTGAAAAATCTGCTTTTTCATCTCATGTTTACAGCAGATAGACATTACAAGCTAATAAATGTAAGCATCCTCTTTCACAGATTAAATACTTTGAAAAATTTGGAACTCTAAACCCATAGTTTACACATTAATACAATTTTTCTTAAAAAATCAAAAAGACCTAGAATACTTTAGGTGAAAACTGAAGCAAGCAAAATTTAAAAAAAAAAAAAAAAAGAAAGTAACAATGCAGATGAAAAAGAACTTTTTGGCTGTCTCTGATGATGACAATTGACATGTTGATATTAAATCGTAGGTGATACATTGATATTCATGTACTCCTCTCTATGTGTTCACATAAAAAAAAAAAAACCAAATGCTCAAGTTTCACAGCAAGAAGAGGTCTACAGGTTAGTCTCTGTTTCATTAAAAAAACACTAAAGCCCTGCAATTGAGAAGGAGCTTTCCTTTACAGTCTAGTGTATGGATCAGATTTTTATCTTGAAGACATACCATATCAGACCTACCTCAGTCTAGCAAGATTGCTAGATTGAATCTTTGACAATTCCCAATTCCCCTGTCTTTACAATATACAATGCTATCAATAATTTTGCTGGATTTTTATTTTTACCTGCCATGGATATAAACACATTAGCCCCAAGAAAGACAGCTCTACTCGCTAAATTGCTTAAATGACAATTCTATCGAGACACCGTCAAAGTAAGAATTCTGGAGAAAACACAATGATGAAACACATATCAAAAGACAATTACGGATAAAAACCGACACGGTCAAATTTATTCATAAAATAGAACAAAAAGATTGCATAAGAAAGGCAGGAAAGCACGTCTGTCTTGTTTCAAATAAACCATCCCAATGGCAACTATTCCGGCACAGTATTGGTTCTCTCCTGCAATGTGCACTGTTGCTTTTGCAACCTCAAGACTTTTGATTCTCGACGTTTAATCAATCAATTCTGAGATATGTGCATAAAACCAGAAAACAATAAATAGAAGGCTGATAGTATAACAGAATCCAAGGCTTCATTTGATCTCATACGATTCCAACATATACATTTCAATCAAAACTTAAAGATATGGTAGAAAATTATGATATGATGAATATGTAAGTAAAAACTGATGTAAATCGATGTTTGGCTCTTGAAAGTTAAAAAGCTAAAAAAACAAAAAAAAAAATTCACATGCTCTAGTGTTCGAATTTTCACAATAAAAGAAAACAAGGGGAAAAAATGCTAAAATTTCCTCAATAAATTGCAAAAATTAATTCCAGGTGTTGTGCATTTCACTTTCACGATTTCTTTACTAGCTAGAGAGTTCAAAAAATATTTTTATTTAATACTGGTGTGATTTAGCATTTTTTTGTTTTCAATACATTAACGTAAAATTCATGTGTGCACACAAATTACAGATATGTGTAAAAATTGTTATCTTCATTACAAACATGGCCAAGAAGATTATGTCCAAACTGTTTCAAATCAAATTTTGTATGCAATATCATATTTTTCCTTTATATAATATATATGAACAATACGTGTAGTTAAATAAAATTAGTATTGTATGTCACAAAAAACCCTAAAAACCACAAGTTGTGTTTAGGTTGAAAATCCGTCACTTTATAAGATTCCAATCCATCTGAAATCTCATGGCACTGAAAGTTCTAGTGACAATGACGGTAAGGCATTGACAGGAGTGTTGGCAAATGGAAACCTCACAAAAGTCACAAAACTAATTTATACAGGACATGCAGCCTGAACTCTTTGGCTTGACCAACTAGAACAATACATATCTAAACTGTGAAACAATGTATGACTAAAGTGAAGAACAACAGGCCCAGAATGAGCTGGTAGTTTCTGCATTAGCATGAAACAACAGAATCAAGGGTGTTTCGTAGAAATCACTATTACAACCCCCCCCCCCCCGCGAAGAATTCTGGTAGTTATAGTGTTTAATGCAAAGCCTGACAAAAACAAGATGGTTATGAGTTTTTATTATTCATATTGCTTTCACATATGGCGATGATTACGACATTAGTTTAAACGAGTTGAATCTAGAAGACACAAGAACTTTGATTTTGACAGTACAGTATGTTTCCTGCTCAGATCTCACATGTTGGTTGTTACAAATTTGGCCCACTTGCCCATTGCTTGCTGATTGAACCAGATGCTTCATTAATTCAGAAAAAATGAAAAGAGGTCTTCCCTTTCAAAAGAAAGATCTAGAACCACTAGTAAATTTCATTTAAATCTTTGAAGTGAAGATAGCACTAGCAGATGCCTACCAGGTATTGAGGCGAGATAAAAATTGGAAATAATGACTATACATGTATCTACAAATGATAACAAAGGCCAGTACTCTTTCTTGAGAGACTTTAGCGGGTCCCATTTCTTTTAACCTCCATCATCATGCTCAAATGATTATAATTGGACAGTCTGACACAATGCAATGTTCTAAAAAAAACTCCTCACAAATAATCAAGAGGGAATTCAAGAGAAAACAAACTTGCTTTTTGTGAAAGAAAAAAGATTTATAATTAATTAGCAGAAATAACCTACCTTTGCAGAAAGATGCACTGCTTACACATATGCACATGTAACAGGATCTAGAAAATGATGCTGTATATTTACCATCCACTGATGTAGAGGTTCCAGTCAAGAACAAAAATCATAAAGCATTTCAACACAGATCCTTTGCCTTAAGTTAACTGGAACTTCTGAGTAAGAAGGAGACCCTGGTCTTCTATCATTCTCAACAAGGAAAAAGAGAAAGACCAGCTTCGAGCCTCAACTATTGCAGCTAAAAGAATTCAGTGAAAGTTGTTGAACAATCTTCTTTCTGCTTTGTTGAACTAAGAGAGCAAAATCCAAATTCCTTTTTGATGTTCCTGAACTTATTGAATGAAATATAAAACGTCATAAACAAGAAAGACTGAATCACAACTATTTTGGATTCAGCACAGAAAGACAGCAGTCTAGGGTTCTTTAAAAAAAAAAACTCTTTATATCTAGGCGATATTTGAAAGGAAGATAACGCTCTATATTGGAATAAGATAAGTAGACAAAAAAATTACAGCACAAGCTTAAGAATGAAAGGACTTCCTGAACCCCATAAATTGATCACAGAGCACATAATTATTTTTCCCAAGATACCCAGTAGGTATACGAGTTCAAAGTTACTGGCATGCAGCAATATAAAATTCAATAACGACAGCAAAGAAACAGTAAAGGTTGAGAAAATCAGTTTCTGATTTTTACAAATACAAAACTTTTGGACGATTGTGTTACTATGGCTATATTACTCTTGGATATTACAGTAAATTTCAAACAGCAACAACAAAGCATGCATTCAAAGCTATAGGACAAACTGTATCACAATGCATTTCAATCTTTGTAACTGAACTGCACTTAACACAATGTTCACGCACTCAAAAATAAATAAGAGTACATTTTGTCTTTATATCTTATAAAGTCATAATGTACACATTTCTTGTTGGCAAGGTAAAAAAACGTTTCTCTGAAGATTAAGGTTGTGTTATAAACAGAAAACAATCAACACAATATTCATCTTAATGTACTCTATGTGAACATAGTATAAAGACAGGCAATTAATTATTTTTCCGAATTATTATGCACAGTGACAACAACTCAAAATGTGTGAAAAAAATAAAGAAAAAAAATTATTTATTTAATTGAAATAGTTCAAATTCCACTCGCAACAGAAAGTTGCATTCCATTAAAATTTTCTGTCGTAGCAATTTGGCGAAGTGCTAAAAATTAATAAAAAGAAAGTACCTTAGAGCCTCCCCCATCACCACTGCATTTTCTCACATGTATAAGGAAAAAATTGTCAAAAACCCTAAGAGTCCTCCTAATACATGTCAATGTAAGCTATTATGGCAAAATATGGATTTTACAGATCACTTTTCCTTTTTCTCTGGTTTTTTTTTTTCAATCTCTCTCTCTCTCTCTCTCTCTCTCTCTCTCTCTCTCTCTCTCTCTCTCTCTCTCTCTCTCTCTCTCCTTCTCTCTCTCCCGTTTTCTCTGAGGTATACTGACTATACCAGTCCTCAACCAATGATAATCACATGGTGTAACTCCCTCACCAAGAATGGGAAACTCTCATGTTTCACCCCTTACTTAGATCTATATGTCACTGACACTGAATAGTAGATATAATGCTACCATGCCAGCCTGTTTTGGTAACATCTCATACAATTGCTCATCTCCGGATAATGCCAGTTACACTTAGAATGAAAGTATTCATTTTGCAATTATATCCATTCAGCTTGTCAATCTAAGTTGCAATATCACTACAAGATGACTTATACAGCTCAGTCCCAAACTGATTCAGTAGCAAAATAGTGTATATATATAATCATTCAACTGCAAAAAAAAAAAATTTACAAAAGCTATAAAATATTCAACATATTGTAATCATTTCAAAGGCTTGGTCGAAAACTTCATTATCTTGAATAAACAACTCCCTACTCCATTCTTACTTCTACCATGACAAAAACTTAGGCATCTCAATAATTGTTCATATTTTCCGATTATGTCTTATAACCTTTCTTTTCTCAGACAATCAGTCCTCTACAGTTATGATATCAATGTAACCAGATAAAAGCATCAGCCTCAAACGTTGTGCACGTATCCACATTTAATGCTCCCAGCTTAATAACAGAGTTCACACATTCTTGAATCCTCTCCAAGTTCATGTCTCTATGACCTCGAGGCGGTTCCCTTTCCGCGCAAGCTTAAGATTGCCGTTCACCGGACCCTCGCCCTGACCTTTCTTAAAGTTGACCTCCACACTCGAGTTCTTGAATTCAGCTTGGATTCTGGGAAGTTTGAAAAAAAAAAATTGAGTGTGTTACTAGGAAGTGAAAATCAAACAAGTATGGGGCACTCCAGAAATATTATTTTGTTAAATTTTCATGTACAAATATTAGTATTTTAGTTTGCTGAGTTTGACATCTAGGTTATTCCATTGGAATTTTGGGTTAAATTGGATATTTGGTTATTCAATTTAGTTATAATCATCAAAAAAAGAACAATGGCATCATTGATTAATGAAGACATCCTGATATCTTTTTTGAGAGGGCAAAGAAGCTGCCATAGTTTTTGAAGACAGACCTCATAGTTGTGGCAATGAGAGCCACAGCACCTGCGGTTGTGACATTATGAGATGTGACTTCCTGTGGCTGTGTCTTATTAAAGAGGTTGTGACTTATTATGGTTATGATCCTACTGCTCTTGTGACTTACTGAGGTTATAACTTATAATGGTAATGATCTTACTGCTCTTGTGACATAGTGAGGTTATAACTTATAATGGTAATGATCCTAATTCTCTTGTGACTTACTGAGGTTATAACTTATAATGGTAATGATCCTGCTGCTCTTGTGACATAGTGAGGTTATAACTTATAATGGTAATGCTCTTACTGCTCTTGTGACTTACTGAGGTTATAACTTATAATGGTAACGATCTTACTGCTCTTGTGACATAGTGAGGTTTTAACTTATAATGGTAATGATCTTACTGCTCTTGTGACTTACTGAGGTTATAACTTATAATGGTAATGATCTTACTGCTCTTGTGACATAGTGAGGTTATAACTTATAATGGTAATGATCTTACTGCTCTTGTGACAGAGTGAGGTTATAACTTATAATGGTAATGATCCTAATTCTCTTGTGACATAGTGAGGTTATAACTTATAATGGTAATGATCTTACTGCTCTTGTGACATAGTGAGGTTATAACTTATAATGGTAATGATCCTACTGCTCTTGTGACTTACTGAGGTTATAACTTATAATGGTAATGATCTTACTGCTCTTGTGACATAGTGAGGTTATAACTTATAATGGTAATGATCCTACTGCTCTTGTGACTTACTGAGGTTATAACTTATAATGGTAATGATCTTACTGCTCTTGTGACATAGTGAGGTTATAACTTATAATGGTAATGATCCTACTGCTCTTGTGACTTACTGAGGTTATAACTTATAATGGTAATGATCTTACTGCTCTTGTGACATAGTGAGGTTATAACTTATAATGGTAATGATCCTACTGCTCTTGTGACATAGTAAGGTTATAACTTATAATGGTAATGATCCTACTGCTCTTGTGACATAGTGAGGTTATAACTTATAATGGTAATGATCTTACTGCTCTTGTGACTTACTGAGGTTATAACTTATAATGGTAATGATCTTACTGCACTTGTGACTTACTGAGGTTATAACTTATAATGGTAATGATCTTACTGCTCTTGTGACATAGTGAGGTTATAACTTATAATGGTAATGATCTTACTGCTCTTGTGACATAGTGAGGTTATAACTTATAATGGTAATGATCCTAATTCTCTTGTGACTTACTGCGGTTGGATCTGCACCTCAGGTGGTTTCCCCACATTACTCTGTACAATCATCTGCGTCTTGGTGACGGCCTCGATCACGTGGGGTGTGCTGAACACGAAGTCACCTTTCTTGGCTGCTACCTCGCCATTCTCCTGCAGGAATAAAAAAAGGGAGCGGCCTTAAGAGAAAGGAACCAAGCTCACTCCTATGCTGCTCTTGATAGAATGTGTCATTGGAGGTCCACCACAAACGGTGATCCAAGGATGGAGTGAATTCTGTGTTTGGTATGACCAAATTTCAAAAGAGGATGGAAAATTTGACTTTCACTTCAAGTATACAGTTTTGTCGATTTCATTGGGAGGTCATGGTAGAAAGTTCAAATTCAATGAGGCAATAGAAAAAAAAAAGCAAATTAGAGTCAAAGAGGATGATGGACAAAAGAATGGATATTAATTTTTCTAACAAATGAATAGACCCTAGAACAATGTATTCACGAGTAATGTACAGGAGTCTTTTGTATTAAGAAAGAAGGTGGTGGGGGGATAAGGAGTGAAGGGGAGAGAGAAAGAGTGTTTGTCTGTGTGTGTGAGAGAGAGAGAGAGAGAGAGAGAGAGAGAGAGAGAGAGAGAGAGAGAGAGAGAGAGAGGGAGAGAGATAGACAGACAGAGAGAGAGAGAGAGAGAGAGAGAAAGCGAGAGACAGAGAGAAAAGAGATAAGGCTAAAAAGGCAGAGCAAGATGAATAAAGATAGCTGGGTAGAGAGAGAAAATGAGGAAAATAAATAATGCGGCAAAGAGCAAGGCACAATGGGGAAAAGAAGAGGTATAAAGAAGTTAGGAATAAAAAAAGATAATATGAAAAAATGTCACTGCACCCTGTTGATTCTATAAAAAACTAATGTCTACATACTACATATAGAAGAAACAAAAGTGCATATCAAGAAAACGCTTGACCGCTATCTAGAAGAAAGTAGGATAAGCATGCGTTGAACAAATGGTCAGTCTACATTCATATACAGTACATGTAGTCTTTCCTAAGAGACTTTAATGGGTCCTATTTCTTTTACGGTCTATCACCTTTTTCTTCCAAGCATCTACGTCCTTTTGATCATCTCTCTCTCTCTCTCTCTCTCTCTCTCTCTCTCTCTCTCTCTCTCTCTCTCTCTCTCTCTCTCTCTCTCTCTCTCTCTCTCTCTCGATTTCTGTCTTATCCACCATATTCTAAACCGAAATACTTTTCTCGGACTAAACTGAACCTTTTTTTCTTGCCCACTGAGGAAAGCTAGTCATATCCTTAGGGCCCACTGTTTCTGTACCACGGATACTGCTAGAAAATATCGCATAATCAACAAAAGACAAAAAGTTGAGGGGGGAAAATGTATATAATAACCTTTTTGGAACTGCGCAAAAATTAAATTTTTCCTGTGTTATGGTACATTGAAGGGGGGAAATTATCAAAAGCAAGAAGGCAAACTAACTTCTCTAATCTTTTTTTCCCCAAATGGAAAGTTTATGTTGAGTTGATGAATATCATTATTACTGGTCTAACATAAATAACTGTTAGGAATCTCTTTTTTTTTTTCCACTGTTCCTATTAATCTCATGATGAACACTTTCAATGTAGCGCTAGGAACTATGATAAATAAAACAATAAAAAGAGGGGGAAAAAAATTAAAACAGCAAACTTTGCTGAACTGCAATAATTTTTTGATACATTTTCATGAGATGAAATATTCTATTAGGAAACTTTTTTTCCCATTTATTTTTTGTTTTGCTTTGGCCTTCCTTATTATTGAAAAAATGAAAATAAAAGTAATGATGCAGGAAAAACCCTTACATGCCAAATCTATCAGCTCAGAAACACCCGGAGAGCTGATAGCAAACATGTTGAGATCCTACAGCTAGGGATATCTTATGTTTTATCAATCATATTGAGATCCTAGAACGAATGTTTTATTTTTCTTTATTTTCCCTAAGAACAAAAGTTATTGTTTCATTGCAGTCATGCTACAGGATATGCTTGCAAAACCTCACACATTTACATTCGCTGAATTCATGCTTACAACATCCATGTGACTCATGCTCATTGCTTTGGGTGCTGTAGAAATAGCAAGACAACACTGACTTCAATTTGAAAAGCTTAAAAAATGAACAGACTAATGAAAATGTATTTTTTTACAAATTTGTAAATGTCTTAACAAAAATAAATCATGAATTCTGATAAATTTTGCTGCGTCAAACTAATTAATTGATAAATTTATGATAAAGACAGGCTCATTAACTGTAAGCTATATAGACAACCTGTTGACGATGAGTTGGTAGATTTCATTTACTAGTGGAAAACTAGCCATGACTGCCTCATAAGCTGTATCCTAGTTTTAGAAAGCTGATCAACAATAAAAGACAACGATGAAGAAGGGTTTCAATCTCGCTTATTAGGTATTCAATATCACTTTAAAATTGTTTTAGAAAAAAAGGAAACATGGGTGTAAAAATTCTAAGAGGAAAAAAACTACACTTTTTTCAAGTTAAAATTATTGAATTCTTTAGTTTGACATTTCTACAATTCTTGTTTTTTTTTGTTTTTTTTTTTACAGGAAGCAAGTAATTATTTGTGCGGCACATTTAATGCACATCAAAATCTAAGCATTCCATTAGGTGCAATCAAAAAGCAAAACTAAAGAAAAACAACACAGAAATTGAAATGGCCATCGCAACAAAAACTGATGATAACAAACAAACAAACAAATTTGCAAATATAGATTTAAAAAGAAAATATGAAAATATAAAAAGAGTGTAGTAGTATTTATGAATTTTGCCACTAAGATTTACTCAAAATAGTCCTAATGAAAAACAAAGTTTAAAACATCATTACTACATAAAGAGCAAAATAGAATTTAGAAGAAAAAAAAATACAACGGTCTAGTCAGCAAGCAGCAACACTGATGATAAATTTAATGAGAAGAAACCAGGAAGATAACTCACAATTTCATTTCCAGGGATTGTCTCCCCTTTATCCTTTGGTGTCAGAAGATGATGAGAGAAATGGTATGATGAGGATGATGAGCACACCATCGATAACAAGGGCGATAACAATCAAATATGAAGGTAAACAACACATAAAAAATGACCAGTCACGGACACGCCAATCAGTAAGATATTAGGGTATTTAAAACATACATATATAAATCACAAGGGATCTCAACTATCTAACTCCTAAATTCTTACCCTTTAAAATGTCATTTTGAGTTTAATAATTACGAGTCTATGATGGGGTAAGTTTTGATAATATGAAACCAAGGTATGGCTTAAGAAGCAGAAATATATAACTTTTATAAACCCGACAAGGATTTCTTATTTTAGTTTTACATCTTTTAATCTTCATTTTTTTTTTAAGTCTTAGTGAATTACAAGCCAATATTGTCCACTTTAAATTTTGTCCACAAACTATTCCTCTGCTGAACTTGTTCCAACCATTCTAAACGAATTCAAATGTCACAATAATTTAAAATCTATAGAACCAAATCAGGACTAATCTTGTAGAGCAAACATGCTACACGGGAGCATATGGGGATTTTTCACCGCAAACAAGAGTTGGTTTTGATATCTGAATCAATTTGAATAATTTACGGCTCCCATTCATAAAAAAGCACTTAGAGGCTTCCCTTAGCACCAGGAAAATTCGCATTTCATTCCCTGGACTATCAACTTGTATTTATATTTAAAAAAAATGATATTTTATATCAATCATCTACCACACGTCCTGAGGCTGGAAGAGGCTGAATATTGCAATAAATAATTATTTCAATGAAAAGAACCCCAACCTCCACCCCCACCCCCTTCTTAATTTTGCCACAGCCTTTTTCCTTCAATAAATTCTTTGCGCATAATTTGATCTTTGACTAGAAATAATACAAAGTACAAAACTAAACCCTGTCCTTCACCCAGTCTTGTATGTCTAAAGGAATACGAGAACTTCATTTTGTTTTAAACTGAAGCAGGTGTAAAAAGCTGTATTGGGAAAAAGATGCAAATTGTACATCCATGATTATGTGTTACAAAAGTTACAAGATTCTTTGGGCTGAGACAGATTTGCAAGTTGATGATTGAGTGGTGAAAGTGCTATATAGAGAGACAACCACGTCTTCCACAGTGCGCACATTTTGTGTATAATGTAAATTGATATATCTTCATCATCTGTAAAATGAATCGATACTCAACCCTAGATCTATTTTTTGAATTAGCTTTCACCCATCCTGGCTAAGAGTAAGAGCAAAGATTTTTCCCAACGAATGCCGATGTTGATGTTCATAACAACAACCGATAATTTTCTCCAAAGAAAATGTCTTATCCTGCAAAAGAGAAGTTACTTTATTGCTTCTTTTTTTACTGCTGACACATAAATCTTCTCCCCAATTCCGACAAATTAAGTCCGATTTTATCCTCACCTTGTGGATGTGAAACACACAGAGTGTATCCTTGTATGGTGAGACAGATATTTTCTGGATAAGAGACAGGGGTATCCGATACTTGAGGGCCAGAGTTTTGGGATCCAACACCAGGAGAGACTGAGTACTGAGCACGAGAAGTTTGCTCACCATCTGGTGGATGAAAATTAGAGAGTTGATTTCTGAGCGAGGAAGAGTAAAATTATGTATGTAAGGCTGTGGCCAAAAAATGACTGTGACTCCAATCAATTTGACGCTCTTGTCTCTCTCAAATATGACAGGCTATTCACAGCAAGTCAGAGCTTTATAAAAGGGAGCAAATATTGTAAAACTTACTTTAAAGATGAATGGATGCATGCTCACCTTTGCAAAATGTGAGTGCAAATAGAAGAGCAAGAGAGAAGTAACGTCAGGAGAGGAGTAATCCATGAGAGAAATAAGATCTGAAAGTTTGATATTACGGCAAGAGCTAAGAAATACAATAATAACAATACTAGTAATTCTGTTGACCTGTGGTTTGGTTCAATTTGGTTTAGTGTGATTCAATTCAATGACATAACCCAAAGCTCAGGTTAGGATGTTAGACAGAGTGAAAAGATACACAGGCAAAGATGAGTATAGAAACATATTTTTGTCGTAAAAGGATCAAACAGTCTCAAAGAACAAAACAAAAGCTATGTTTCTTTTTAAACATTTCCCATAGATCCTCTTACCTTGCCGTCGGCCCTGTTAACTTTGTTGACTGTGTCTGCGAACACAACATAAGCATCTTGGGTGGATTTGTACAGTTTCTGCCACTTCTGGTTGCTGTCCACTTCGACATAGTCGCCTTTGAAGGGAATTGGCACACTGGATTGAGGAAGAAAAAGAAAACAAAATAAAAGGAGGACACTTTCTCCCACTTTCATTGCGTTAATAAATGCCAAAATTTTATTAAAAATGTAGACCTGTGTAAAGCAAAGGTCATAAATGTCTTTCGTTATTTGTGTAACGTCTAAAGTTTCATATGTTGCTTTGGGTGGATTAGTTCTTTGTTAAGCCTTGCTTCCTTTAACTTTCACTTAACTTTCATTCAACTTATACTTTTGCATGACATCAGCAGCTCCTTGTTAAGCAAATATATGGGCTTGTGGAATCTGATACTAACTGGATGATGAAAGAATCAAACACGCACCTCCTTGTTGTCAATCCAACTTCTAACCACTACCCTATCTGGCATCCCTTTGATTGCCATCAACACTAGAAAAACTCAACATTTTTATTCTCGTATTATAAGTACCAGTGATTCTAGGCAAACTGTGACATTGTTTCTAAAACCAGCAGCTCTCAGGGAACCTAAATTACATCTTCACCATTGGTTCCTTATCTCAGCATCGAATATACCTTTAACCTTTTCATAGTTGTTTCACCATCTAGTACCAACTTTCAATTTGTATCATTAGCTCATAAGTTGTGCTTTCACCAGTAATACATGCAATAGAAAAACAGTTAGATGTTTTCCACTACTGTGACCAAGTAAATCCTTTGGAACCAGTGGTTCTCTTCTATCTCTATTTGCATGCACAATAACAGGTAATTTCAAAATTTAAAAATGGTTACATTTATTGCTATCAATGATTCTCAATCCATCTAGCTGTATCTAGTGATTCTCACCTCTGGGGATATGTCTCCTTCTTGTCCTTAAACAGATTGCTGGCCACCATCTTCTCTTTGAGCTTGTGTTTGGTGAGTTCATCCAGTTTGCCTCGGTACTTGGCACACTAGAGAGAGGGTAACAGGGAGGTGTCATTTAGAAATGATGGAGGGAACAGTGTTGGAATGTGGGAATGGGGGGGCGAGAGAGAGAGAGAGAGAGAGAGAGAGAGAGAGAGAGAGAGAGAGACATAGACAGAGACAGAGAGACATAGACAGAGACAGAGAGAGACAGACAGACAGAGAGACACAGAGAGAGGAGAGAGAGAGAGAGAGAGAGAGAGAGAGAGAGAGAGAGAGAGAGAGAGAGAGAGAGAGAGACAGAGAGACAGAGACAGAGAGAGAGAGAGAGAGAGAGAGAGAGAGAGAGAGAGAGAGAGAGAGAGAGAGAGAGAGAGAGAGAGAGAGAACAAAAATACCCTCCATCCATGAAAGATTTTCCGTAGCTCCTCTGATGTGGTCTTAAGCCTGTTGGGCGGTGTTGGCCAGTCTTGGCTGATGGGTGACATGGAAGGTAGAGACTTGCTCAGTTTCACCAAGTATTGTCGCTTCTGAGGATCACAACAGATAGGACTGATTGAATGACTCGTTAAAATCAGAAAACAGATAACTTTTTGATCAGTGATGTAAGTAGAGTTAGAAGTCTATAAACACTTACATGAACTTAAATTAAAAAAAAACCTGGAAGAATTACACATACTTTTAATGAAGTAAAAAAAAAAAATGATTTCAGTCCAAAACAGCAGTAGAGATAAATTTCTTAATTATATACAAGTAGAAAGAAAGAAGTCAAGAGACTGATCATGAAAACACCTTGGGCTGGTTGTTGCTGTAGTTTGTTTTTTTTTCTGGCTCATACTTGTTTGTAATCTTAATACTGATTATACTGAAGACAATGTTGATGAATATGATGAAATCATGGTGATGTTGATGATAATGATGATGATGATGATGATGATGATGATGTTGATGATGATGATGATAATAATGATGATGATAATGAGAATTAAAAAAAAAAGATACTAACAGTGAGAACCGTTAAAACATCATATCAATAGCTACATCCACAGAGAAATATTTTTCTGGTACGATTATTGCGATGCACATTAGACATCAAGGCTTCTATGATGATCAGAATAATTGTAATACAATCTCAATGACTATGATGATCACATCAACAGAGGCAACAAAAGCATCTGCAAAAGACATATAATCTTTAGACCAACTTACTAGAGCTGTCGTCATGAACCTGGCAACCTTCGGCCCTGCAATGCGTCGGAATCTGGGTCGGATCTCCTTCCTCACTTGCCAGCCACGGTAGTATTTGTGGATAACACCGTTTGCCCACAGCACACGCTTCTCCTGCTTCATGGCGGCTAGCAGTTTGCGCGCCTGGCATATACAGACAAGAAATGAATTAATGACAATGTTGATTTTCAATAGCAAAATATTTTAGTAAATTTGGTCCTCTTAAAATCCTTAAGTTACCCTAAGCCACTCGAAATTAAACAACAATGCTTGTTACCTTGGTAAAATGTGCAAAATATTACTCTGCAGTGAAAAAGGTACATAAAGAAGGCAAATAGCTTAAAATAATCACATATAATGCATTGAGTTTGAGGTGTAAAAATAACCTGTATGGGGAATACATCCAAATCTTAACTAAGAGAATTACACATTAATAAAAATGTACAGAAGATGATAAATGGTAAACAAGAAATAATGGATCCAATGTGAATTGCGTGTATAAATTCAGTCTTTGACAATCACATTGCCTCAATGAACAGTGTTCATGATGAATGTAATTTAAAATAGCTAAAATTAGGCATAAGAGTTACTTATTGCATTGTATCAGGTTGAAAAGACTCTACCACAAAGGTAATGAAATAAAAGAACACATTGTTTACATTAAAATAATATATCTGGCATCAATCAGAATCATTCACAAAATGTCATGCACAAAACATTTAAATGCGTCAATATTTTGAACAATGTGTTTTTTCTGAGCTTTTCAAAAGTAAAAATTGAATGGAATTATCAAAATGGTTCGACGAGGTTTGTGACACGTATGGAAAAACAGCACTACAACGGATTCAAATATTTTACAAAAGATTACTTTCCTTTAAGTTGAAGTTTTCAATACCTGGTTGTGAGAAATAAATGAACTATTTGATTTTTTTTTTCGATCATTCAAACATTCCAAATGAAGACATTAACCTTAATCATTATAGAAATACCCTTTTTTCAGGGTGAGATGTATGGGTGGAAAAACCATTTTTTCTTATATGTGGAAGACAATGTTTAGATCGAAGAGAAAATTGAAAGAATTTCAATATTTTGAACCAGGTTTATCCTGTTTCGCTTCACTAAGCAGTAAAAAAATTCTAACTTCATTAATTTGTTTAAATAATTTTAAGTTCTTGAGAGCACCCGAGCAGGTAAGGGAGTGTGTGTGTGTGTTTGTGTTTGTGTGTGTGTGTGTGTGAGAGAGAGAGAGAGAGAGAGAGAGAGAGAGAGAGAGAGAGAGAGAGAGAGAGAGACAGACAGACAGACAGACAGACAGACAGACAGACACACAGAGACATAGAGGGTTTTCAAAACTTATATAGTACAAATGTTATGGCTGACTTGAAAACCTTGACTGTTAATAACTACATCAGTACAAGATATTTATAAATGAGCAAACAATATTGTTAACAACTAAAAATAAAATAATTAAATATAAAAGGTTTGAAGAACAAAAAAAAATAATGCTAGAAAAATCAACTGATATAAAATGATACCCTTCCATTTCCTTTCTAATAATAAATGAGGACTCAAGAGATGATACAACAGAACTCATAAATAAATTTCCGGAGAATAGTTCTTAAACAAAAAACAAAAACAAATCAAAGCAAAGCAAAAAAAAAAAAAAAGAAAGAAAAGTTAACTATGGCAGCTAGGCCAAGGTGAAGGTCGGACCTTGTATCCGAGGTAGACCTTGCGGATAGTGGTGGCACACTCGTTCCTGTACTTCTCGTGCTTGAGTTCAGCCAGTAACACCCGGGCCTGGATTGGGCGTAGAAGTGGGTCAAGGTCATGTTAAAATCCATGGCGAGGGCGACACCGCAGAGGTTGATTGGAGGAGAAGATGAGTATATTCCCAATATATGTTGAAAAGTGATGGAGCAAAACAATAAATACATAGTTTTTTTTAGCTAACTTCTATAGTTACCTTTCTAATCCAAGTTTTGTCCATTGTTTCATCATTAATTTAATTACTTGAAAACGGAAAAAAAAACATTCTTTATTTTCTTCTTTTTTTTTTCTTTCTTAACTGCTTGATCTGATGGCATCGGACTGAATACCCTTAGGACAAGTCAGTCATGGATTAAGGGGAAAAATATGATGGTGCCGAGATAATCAATTTTATTTTCTTTTTCTCCTCTTTTTCATTTATTTTTATTATAGCTATATCAATGGTGCCGAAAGCGAAGAAAAGATGTCAAAACATTCATGTGATGTGGCATTGCAAATGCAATAAAATTATTGTTAGAAATTATTTCTTTCATGAGCCTATAAAAATGCGACCAACTCCTGGATTAAAAAGAAACCAGATAGTTCACATACAGTGAACTGCTTTTTGAGCAGTTATTTTAAAAAAAAAATTGTGGTATTACACACATAGAGTACTTTAAATCCTAATTAAGAAAACGTGAGCAACCAAAGTCTACAATAATAAGTCCTAGAAGTGAAAGATGTAGTAATGTTAAAATTTCTACCGTATTTTTCAAGATAAAAATCAACAGAATTCAGAGAAAAATTTCCAGTAAGAAATGATCCACAAGTTCTGATGTTTGAAAATATCACTCAGCAATCAAACAGATTGTCCATATGTTAATGTTTACAGACAATTATGATGAAATGAGTTGAACTATCTACATTGTTAAAAGGTGAAGAACTTACGAGTTTGATGACAAACTAATATTAACATGTGAAAACTAAATGGCCATATGAAACTTTTGTGCAAAACTCTTGTCAATTTATTATTGTAATTGACTATATAATTACGTACAAGTTTACAGTTATATATGACAAAGGTTTAGTATTGCTTGAAAAATATAGTATAACTATACAAGTGCAATTTGATGAAATATATGTTGAATATTTAGTATTGATTATAAAAAAAATAAAAAAGTTTAACTCTACATGTACAAGTTGATGGTTTACATATCAAAGGTTTGCGTATTGACTAAGAAATACAGAAAGAGTACATGTATTAGTAAGTATCGTTTTGCTCCTGCAAACCAGGGGTTATAAAATAATATAGATCAGTTTTTGTTTCTTACCCTTCCCTGTAAAAAACTTTGCTGTAACAATAGCATTTTATCAGACTTGTCTCTGACTTTAACTTTCCGTCGACAGAAATATACGTTTTTGTTGAAAAAAAAAAAAAAGGCAGGTTAAGTATTGAATTACTTCGAGATACCCAAGCAGATACCAAAAAAAAATAAATTTAAAGTCACGTGTGAGTAACTTAGAATAAATAATTAAAAAAGATTTAAGAAAGATCTTGGTCAAATGCTTAATGCAATGGTTCTTTTGATGCAATTCTGGATTCCGATAGAAAGTTTCAGATTAATAGACTGCATTTCATCTCTATTTTACTCCTAGACTTTGGAATTCTCTCAGCAAATTCTTCAATTTGATAATCAACTCATAAGTAAGTTGGGTGAGAGTTTGAAGATCCTTTAATTCCTCTCACATTCAAACTGAAATCCCGTTAAAATATTACCCCCAAAATTAAAAAAAAAAAAAAGTTTGTTCACTCTACATTGGTTCACATTTCAAGTTGGTAAAACTTTATTTTTACTGATTGACTGATTGATTCACAATAAGCAAAAAAAAAGAAACAAAAAGCATGCAAAATCACTTGTACATTGCCCAGCACAAATCTTTCCCACTTGAGATCACACAAAAAGTTCACAAATTTTCATTTGTACAGCTGTCCTTGCCATGCATTAGTAAATTCTGAACACAGAAATACAAGCAAAAAAAAAAAAAATGTTAATTTCATTCAATCAAAATATGTAAAACAACAGAGACACAAGCAGCCGTTCATAATCTGCATCATTTCTTTTAATTTATCATCAACAAAATTGATCTAATCAATAAAGGAATGCAGTGTGACAATTTGTAACTATAATGAACCTTATGTTTCATTGTGTATAATAACATAAGAGTTATTGCCTCTTCTCTCTGTGTCTGATAATACTCTCTGACTGAATACAAGAATTTACATAACTTTTCAATGAGCCAATCCGTTCAATTTCACTTCCAAGAATCATCGTTTTGAATTAATTATGAATGAAAAGCAATTCTATGTGCTGAAAAACTTTCTTTCTTGCCTTGTACACTGCAAATTTTGAAGTAATTTGAAATATTTAAGTTGCTCTGAAGCTGCTTAGCAGTAGGGAAATCAAAGATGAATTAAGAGTTGTCTGTACTCATGCGTTTTTGTTTAAGTGTTTCTCGAAAGAGACACCCAATATTTCTTTCTTAAAGAATCGATGCACAGATTTTCCAACATGCATAGGGCAGATAGCACACAAAGAAAAAAAAAAGGGGGAAGAAACATTCTGCCAAAGTTAAAGAGATGTAATATAACAAATCGATGTCATTCATAAATAATGGGAATTGGTTAGTTACCACAACTGCTACAAATGAGTTAGAATTGAGGGCACACATTAATTGTTATGACAAAGTTAGAGCATAAAGAAGGCACAGTTCAGTTATATTAAACCAGTTTTGAAAAAAATTACACAAGTTGAATTGAACAAAATTTTGTGAAAAAAGATGAAGGTAAAAAAATGAAATCATTTAGTGAAATTCATCTCATTTGAAACAAGCGACAAAAATAGAATGGGGAAAATGATGTATATGTTTAAAAGATAAAGAGATGTTTTTGTTGTTTTAAATAAAATACAACCAAAGTAAGATACAATAATATGCAATTTTGGGCTTCTGTATAATTCTTATGTATGTTAATCATTATCATTGACATCAGTCTAGTATGAAAAAAAAAAAAACACTGTGCAAATTAAAATTGAATGTCAATAAAAAAAAACAATAAATAACAAAATAGAAAAAAACAAAGCATATAGTAACAACAATAAATCTCAAACATTGATATTGTAAAACACATCATCAATGAAGTCAAAATAAGCGACAAGGTATTTCCTGACATATTTTTTTAGCTGAATGGAGAATAATTTCAAAATATACATGCATCAGCCAAGGAAGACAGTTATAACTTTGAGTAATCATTAATTGGGCCAATCATTTTTGCCATTTCTACTAGAAGTTAAAAAAATTAATATGCCCCAGACTTTAACACAACAAATAGGATTGAAAATAAAAATATGTTTGTATATGTATATATATATATATATATATATATATATATATATATATATATATATATATATATATATATATACATACAAGTTAACGATGGGTAAATAATTTCCAAAGTGTCTTGTAAAAACATTAATTATTACTAATATATATGCACAGTAAGTATATGGGAAGATATCTCTAGATATATGTCATGTAAAATAGTATGCTATAAGTGTAAGATAACATTTTTCTGCATATTTTGTAAAAATAATTTTTTCATAGACACTATAACTATAGATAAAGATTTTTCTATATGTCTTGTAAAAAAAAAACTGTTTTTGGATGATTGCCAACTGGCTTTATCTTCAGAATTTTGAAAATCCAATAGGCTGTCTTAATATTTATAATTTTTTATTTTGGCACTTGATTAGAAAAGGTGAATAAACTTCAGATTCTTACGAGTTCTTACTTGGCAAGCTGATATATATATATATATTCTAATAGTTTCCTTATTCTTAGTTTCTATTTCTATAAGAAAAAAGCACTTAAAAAAAACAGCATTTCTTCAACATTCTTTGACAAAAAAAAATGATTTACATTAATCTCTACTGTTTGAAAGTTATTTAGTTAATAAATAAAAGGAGAAGATTCAGCACAATTTATGAGGTTAACACAGATTTGGCCAGTGCAATATATACATAGAAAAAGTGGAAAATAAAGAAAGACTAAGAGTATATTCAAAAGCTGAGTACAGTCGAGCGTGCAAAAGAAAGACCACTACATATATGAGGAGGGTGAGGCTAGCAAAGGTATTAAGGAAGTAGTGCAGATCACATAGTTGGGTGAATAGGTTGAGAGTATACCTTATAACCCAGATAGATTTTACGGATAAACGTGGCAGCTTCTTCCCTCCTCTTGGCTAGCTTGAGCTCGCGCAGGAGGACTCGCGCCTGGAGTGGTGGTTGATGGATGTGTCATGAGCAGCGGGTGAATGAAGTGATTGTGAAGATGCAATGGTAAAATAATTGGAGTTTGGTGAGGCATTGGTGTTATGTAGATCATATATTGTTTGAGTGATGGTATTTGGAAGATGACATAATTGGTGGAGTGATGGCATTATGAAGATAACATGAGTGGAGTGTATGGGTGAAATACATGTAATGTTGAGTTATGGTGTTTTAGTGATGAAGTGATAGAGTATCGTGTCAATGTGAAAGGTAAATAAAAATGTGCAATGTGAATGGAGTAACAGTGATGCAAATATAAAGAGATGTTGTTTGGTCAAGTGTTGGTGGTATGAATCATTTTGTATAAGTGAGGCAAAAGTGAGCATGAATGATATTGATATTGTAGTTTGGTGAAATATAAAGAGGTTGTGGGTGAAGTGATAATTGTGTATTGATGTAAAGGTGATGGTATTGAGGATGTTCAGGGCATGGAATGAAAAAAAAATAATGAAGAAATGAGATAGAATTTGAAAATCACTGGGTGAGAGAAGACACCATGATTCTGAAGCTCAAATTCTAAACTATGGGAATGACACTGTACTAAATTTTGCAGGATTGAGGAAGTCATAGAGTGAAATACCTGCGATACATAAAAAAATCACAAAACATACACACAATATGGTAGTCAAAAAGTGAACTTTATAGTAGAAATGTATAAACATTTAAATAAAACATACCCCCCCCCCCCCACACACACACACCTCCCTCCTTCCCCTCACATCCTTTTAATGGAAATGAATACAGTGCATCAAACAGAGCATATGTGTTAAACATTCTATCTTCAGTGACTTTGTGGGTAAGACACCTCCACAACACACTGACACACAACTAGAATAATGTGGTATAAAATCCTATACATCTACACCCACACACATCTATTAGAATAAAAAGGTGTATAATCTTACACACCCACTACAGTGATGAGGTGTATTATCGTTTTTTCACACGTACACGCACACAGTAAAATCATCAGATGTGTTATCTCCTGTGATGAAAACCTGAGAAGACATACGTTTACATACAGACTTTAGAGAGGCTTACAGTAAGGAATGCTTGTTGACCAACAAGCGTTGGTGTCTGAGAAACTGAAGGATAGAGTAAAAAAAAAACTTAATCAATCAAGCAAAAAGTTACATTGAATTTGTTGGTTTCTTGAAAAAGTCATTTCGGTAAAGCCAGTCCCCTACAGAATGGGGATACTGAAACTCATGCTAAAGCTCCTCTAAGGTTTGAACCTTTGCTATAACCTATCTATTGTGAAAATAGGTGTAATCCACCCCACCCAATGTTTCACACAATCTGCAGAATCAAAATTTTGATGGAAAGTTTGTTTCTTTTTCAACTTCTCAGATTTCTTAAGTATTAAGGCCAACAGGGGTTTGATGGCTTGATATTCGACTTTGTGACTCAACCCTAAAGTCAATTCACAAAGTGAATGGCTTAGAACAGGAGACTATATTATAAAGATCTATCACTGAGGCTACCTTTTTGCTGACTAGTTCATGACCAAAAAGCTATCATAGCTTAGTGCAAGTCCACATTTTATTTTAATTTTTGTCGGCAATCTTTGACTGTTGGGTCCATGTTTTGTAACTATCAGATATTTCGGGTTGAAAGTTCTGAGTTTTTTAGCAAATTTTAAGTCAAGGATGACTTTATTAGAGTTAAACTGATTTCTAGATTACCCATCTCCCCCTAAGTCTAATGAGGAGAAAAAAATTAAGAGAACCCTGTAATATCTCTTATATATAAATATATATCTATTATCTGTAAGCACCTCTAGTTGAACACATTGCCAAGTGTACATATTTCAAATGAAATATATAACACTTTCTTTCTCAATTAAAAAAATATATACCTATATATACAATATTTTTTTTATGATGGCGAAAGAAGAACTAAAACAGTCCCACAGAATCAATTACTTTGGAAAGTTTTGAAGAGCTACACAGATAGCTTGTATAAATATCAGAAGCCCAGAGAAGAAGACGCTAAAAAAAAACACATGCAAGGAAGTATTATCTGGAAGTAATACATTTAGGTCTGCACATGAAAGAATACAGAGGATTGAGATTTCTATCATACAGTTTATTATGTCCTTAAGTTATTTTTTTGACTCTTCTCTTTGTTCATCTTTTTCTTCTCCTACATCCACACTCTACATCCCCTCCCTTTTACTCCTGCTTCTGCTTTTGTTGCCTCTTTTCTCCTTATTCTCATTTTTAGAAAATTTTTCTGATCATCTTTACCTCTTTCTTTTCTCCATATCTTTTTCCTTCTCACTACCTTTCTACTTTGCCTCTCTTTTTTCTTTGGCTTTTCTTACTTTTCTTATGTTCTCTGAAACCTACTCCTCCGACACCGTCTTTGTGTCCCTAACAGGTACTTTAAGTTTTGTTTGCTATAGATATGATCCCATGAGTGAATATAGAAATATAAGGTGCCACTACATTTGAAAACAGCGAAGCATACGTGAAAAAACGAGAAAATAAGTCCTCAAGAGGAAATATACTCCTTAATTTGTCGTTGATCCTCAACATAGAAAAAAAAAAACCCTATTTTTATGATTTATTAGTATTAAAAAGATAAAAAGAACCAAAAACAAATCCCTGTCTATTAATAGGTCACTTGCAACTGGTTTCTCCTACCTTAAAGATGACTAATGATTTAGTTACATTTTTACTTAGTAATATTTCTACCTGATCTGCTAGATACTTTTTTTTTAACCATATAAAACAATTATATCCCTTATCTGCTTCAACACATACAATCTTTTCATAATATCTTAAACTTTCATAGCACACCTGGCAGAAAGTAATTAACTACTAAGGCACGATTCAAAACTCCATCAGAGAATATATACAGAAAACAAGGAGGGGGCTGGGAAACACTTAAAAGCCACTCTAGATAGAACCAAATGCAACAGCCTGCACCAGAGCTGACCAGACACCAATCTAGAGATCTAAGAGTGGAATCTCACCTTCCAGCCCCTGGTGTAGCACTGGATGACCAGGGTGGAGTGCTTCGTCCTCTGGTACTGCTTCTTGGCCTGTGAGACACACACACACAACAGATTAAGCAGATAATAGGATGCAAACATCTGTAATATATTTTTAACTTCTACCCTCCCCCCCCCTCCCCCACCAAAAAAAAAAAAAAAGAGTAAAGTTAAAGTCCATACCTGCCCCCCAAAAAATGATAAATGTAAAAACAAATTAAAATAATATTCCCTTGACGTTGCACATTTATAATTGGTTGATAGCAGGAGTAGGAAAACTATATAACATTTTAAATGTGTTTTTATAATTAAGCTGTGTCATAATTAGGTCATAAACTACAAGTAAGCATATATTGATTTTTAAACTAGCTAAATCTCATGGTAGAGTTCTCATAGTCCTCAACATAGCATCCTGTAGTACCTGCATAGTCTCAAACCTAACATAAAAATTCAGAAAACCAATCAAGTATGACACGGTGTTCTCATGGGTACTTTTACTATTATTGTACCACTATTCTGAGTTTACTAGTTTACTCTGCTTAAGTTAGTCTAGGGTTCCAACCCATAATAATTTGATAGTCCTAGTTCATCCCACCGGTTCTCATTCACAGGCAAATCTACCATCAACTGATGAATTTACAAAAATCCTGTATGGTTACAGGTTTTTCGATCTACATTGGTTCTCACTCACAAGCAAATTCACCAATAAACATATATTTCCTACGTGGCATAGGTATTTCCAATCACATTGACTGTCTCTTACAAGCAAACTTTCTACAGCCCTCCCATAAGTCCCACATGCCCAAACTACAAGATCTTACATAATATCCTCTGAAGCGCTTGGAGATGACCACCTGGCTCTCCTTCATCTTCTTGTAGTGTGTGCGGTGTTTGAAGCCGAGCCACTGGGCTCTGATGAGAGTGGCCAGGTCCTGCATGCGCTGACGCCGACGCTCCTCCAGGTCAAACAGCTGAAACAGACAAAGAAGGATAGAAAAACCTATATTTTGGAAAAGCCTCAGATTATCTTAGCGGAAGCAGTGTTATTAGTAAATATACTTGCTGTACTGCTTCTCATGAGTGATGTCCAGGTGAAGCTTACAACCAGACTATGACAAGTTAAATGATTCCAAGGGGTATAATGTAAGGTCCTACTAACGTTTTACGGATGAGAAAGACTTTTCTTATGATTTATTTCCATCTTATTATTGACAAACTTCTCAAAGGTTGAGACAGTTCACCCAGTTAACTCTTGCAGGCAAGCAAAGAGCCTCATCAAATCAATGCCAACCATCTCTAGAGAGGAAGAAAGGACCCTCAATGCTGTACAACATTTATTAATGGCATTGAGAGAAGTGTTGTCACAAAAGGCATTTACAGTTTTCAAAACATTAGGTTGAAAGGCAAGGAGAGATTACGGAACAATATCAAAAGCTCAATGGTGTGTCTCTAAACCTGTTCTGAAATAAACTTCACATGTCAGAAAGCTTAGGCAAGATTCTTCCACTACCTCTGAATCCAATGACTATCTAAACCTCCTGCTGTATGCTATAGCTGTCCCAGCCACTCACAAGTCTGGAATTAGCTTTCGATGTCAGAAAGCTAAGGCCATAATTCACACCTAAACACTCCAGATTCTCTGACCAACGCTTTACTTGCTGACCACCTAAACCCCTTACTGTATGATATAACCATCCCCACCACTCACAAGTCTGGGATTCCTGATGAAGATCTTTGTCTTGCCAAAAGCAAACTCATCACTGCTGATGCCCTCAGCCTCGAGAATCTTCTTGACACCTTCGCGGGGTTCCCCCTTCCACTGGGGCCACGTCTCAGGAGACATCATCTTATAACGGAACAGAAACTGTGGGTAAACCTGTCGGAAAGCATAGCCAGCTCGCCTCACTCGAACATTCTCCATCAGCCTGGATAACATGTATTCGATTTAAAAAGAAAACAAAATCATGGAGTAAAACGAGATATGAACATTTCACATTTTTCTTTTAAAAAAGTACTTTCTAAAATGGCTAAAATGACTTTGAGGTATGAAAAACATTAACTATTAAGTAAGTGAAGAAAAAAAAAAAAAGGGGTCAGAATAGGGTATTCCTAACTTACTAAAAAACTGCCTCAACTTTTCAACTCGGTTCATCATTATGTATTTACATGCAGTGTAAAAGTCTGTCCTTCAAGATTGCTACACACTCTATTCCCTAACCAAAAAAAAAATAAAGTTTCTGAATGAAAATAATAAATGTCCCCAATCAATGATAAAAGTTATTGTTGAAGATGTTACTTATGATCTTGTGAGACTGAAGAAATTTCTTACCCGAGATATCTGACTTGGTGCTTTACTATTTCTCGATCAAAACTGCGCTCTTTCTTAAAATCATTGGGCTGAGGAAGAACAATATACAAGTCAGTGTATACTCATGTTGCTGAAAACTGTTAGCAAAATCCTTGTCCACTTGACATAACAAATAATGCCCTCATGGTGATTAATTTTCTTGGTTGTTTCTTTTTCAAACGATACATATATATATATGGCATGTTTTACATGCACTATATCGTTATCTCCACATTATTCATTCTGCATATAATTCTTACAAGCATAAAGTATTTTAGTGTATTAAGGATCAACAACATCCACTGAAAATGGGGAGGTGCATAGAGGGGATGCTTTACATACATATAATTATGGGACGATTTATATACACTATCACCACCAGTCTCTCTTGCCTTGGTTAGAGCCTTGCTTGCTGTTGTATAGGAGACTTGGTTCTTTAATCCAAGCAATTTATTTTTTTCATAACCAGATTAAAGAACCAAGTCTCCTATACAACAGCAAGGCAACAGTCTCTTGGTTTAATGGATAATAACAAAGAGGAGAGCCCTGGTGCAGCCACCTACCTTGATACATCTGATATAGTTGGGATTCTTTGAGCTCAGGTTCTTCATCAGTTCTGTCACAGAAATCTGGGAAAAAGAAAAGTTAGATATATTTCTTAAATAGTTGATGGAGAAATTCAAATCTTGATGAAATATAAAAGGCATCACCTATTGATTAAAAACAAGTTTAACTGCCCTCACCACTACTTTATTTTCACATCAAACTTTAAAAAAAAATTCTTCATCAACAACTATCAAACCTCCCTTCAAAGTGGGAGTTCCTTTTGTTCATGAACTCAAAATTTAAAAAAAAAAGGAAAATGAAAGTAGAGCCCTTCACAGGTAACAAAACCTGGTCAATAAAACTCATTCAATTGATTCTACAGGCCTGTAAACATTATACTTGTTAAAGAGAGGTTGGCATAAGCTTTTCAATTACACTGGCTACAAAAAGAAGCAAGTTTCTGGACATTGCCATTTTAGTGGATCACTTTTTTTCAATTTGTTTTTATTTTATTTCTTTAAAGATTTTTGTAAACGATGCATTCAGTGTGGTTGAAGATAAGATATATAGAGATAATTAAATGTGTACTGTAATTATAAGGATAATAATTTTTTTTTCTTGGAGGGATCCAGTCAATCAGCAAGATGATATGAATTTATAAAAAAATTTCAAGCTTGAAGCTAAATACTATACTGAGAACAATTCATATTTTACAATAAGTATGAAGAAATTGAAAGCTTGAGCAGTACGCCAAAAAACTTTGTCACTTTGAAAACTTGTATTCAGTTTGAAGAACTAAAAAGAAAGAAAGCAAAAAAAACTTACTTTAAATTGAGAACCTGTAGTGGCTGGTCTCTTCAAAGACTGTTCCGAAGGCCGACCTAGATGTCAAGAGATTAACAAACGAAGAAAAACAAAAAAAAGTCATCCACATACATTGTCTTGTATTCAATTTTCCAGTTATATATTTTATTATTATTTAAGACAGAAATACAGGCTCATCATCTAGAAAATTACCAACAATTTAAAAAAGCTAAATGGGATGAGTGGGCGACAATATCAAGAAGAGAAAAGTAGCGCATGGTATAGACCAATTATTTTACAAAGAAGGAAATCCAGCCGTACCCTCAGGGAACAGATTTTTGAGGAGCGGGTGGGAGCATTGGTACATGGCCTGCGACAGATCTCGGAACAACAGGTCGTTGTTCTTGTCCATGAAACCTGACACTTGGTACAAGACCTAATAAAACACAAATCAAATGCAATAAAAAAAAGTCTCATTTTAAGCATGTGGAAAACATCACGGTTAGTATCTCACACTAATAACAAAAACATTTCCAAAGCCAGATTTTACAGGTCTAGCAAGTTGAGGCCTAGCGGATATAATTCAACTTTTTTTTTTTAGTCTTGAAGTCTGAAACTCCCAAAATTTTGATCCCATTTTATTCTGCAATGTATACAAAGCAGGCTTTGTTAGGTCTTCCCCTCTAATAACAAGTTTGGAAACTACAAGACATAGTGAAATCTCTAACATTGCCCGCATAGTGCCTGAGCCGGAATGCTTCGTGAGGCAGCGTTTTGTCAGACTGGTTCTTCTTGCACCGCCGGCTCTCGTAGTGTGGGTGGCTCTCGCACCGACTGTCCATCTTCTCCAGGAACGTGCTGTCAGTGGTGTTACCAGGTCTCAGACACTCCTCGTCCAGCAAGGCTAAGATGCCCTGGTTGTTCTGAACAAGAATGTAATCAAAATATCATTGAAATACGAGGAAGGGGGCTTGGATCCATTAGAAGTCAAAACATTTAAAAACTATATAAAAAGTAAAATAAATAAATAGGTCAAACATAAGTCTTTCAAGTACATATGAAAACTTACCTTACAACATAGGTACAATAAAAAAAAATGAAACAAAGTTTAACTGAGAAACAAACATTGGCTTAGTAAAAGATAAGTACCTTTTCAATAAGATCACAGATAACAGAGTTGTTAAAATAGTCCACATGAATCCACTCAATGCCCTGGTAGAGAAGAATGTAAAAAAATTTTATTATTCAAAACTCTTAGAAACAGGGAAGCTCATCGTTTTTTTTGTTTTTGTCTTCTTGAATTTCTATGAAACATTTTAACAGCAGCCAAGAGGAACTTATAATATTTGTCCAAGTCAGTGGTCTCAAGATGGTTCAGAAAATTTCATACTTTTTCGTATTGATATCCTGTATATAAAGTGTCAACATGTCATTCAGTTTCCCTCTTGGTTCAGTCCACACATTTAGCCCTGATCCTCAAACACTGAAACAAAGTTATCACAACTTTACTGTATGACTAGCCTGACACTCGATGGTTTTGCCTCAGTGATAAGCCATATATGTAGATGTAAAGACCATGTATAAATAGTGCATCTTTAAAATCTTCCTTTTTAAACTTGCTTCAGATATGCAATACAAATCAAAGGTTTAGGTTCATACATATATTGTGATAGAAAAACAAAATGAGCAATTGAGCAATCTGTGAACTGTACACAAACTCTCTCTATATCTATCATCTTTTATAGATGTATAAATCATACAACCTTCCTTCTCTCCCCCTAAAACCAGGAGCACAAAGACAGAAAGCTTCAACCAACACACACTTTGCCTTAATAGTATGGGCTCCATCTAAAAAGGTTTCTCATGAATAATTTTAAGCTGCACCATCAATCCTTGCCTTCCACAAACAACTGGACCTGCCTACAAATAATGGATTTCCATCCACCATATCCCTTGTAATGACAGTGGTGAGTCAAACCACTTTTCCCAACTTTTAATTTGTGGAAGAATAATCCCCCACTCATAAATAACGTCAGCTCCACCAACTGAATCCCTCGGATATACAGCATCACCCCCAACCCTAAATTACAACAGGCTCCACCCATTATACCCCACCCAATAATAATTCAAGCTCCACTAACCGTGTCCGTCACATAAATAGTAATATGCTAAACCACCATTTCCAGTGCCCCATGACTGCAGGTTTCACACATCATGTCCCGCCCAAAAACGGTGCAACACCTCAGATAAACAGCAATAAGTCAAACCATCACCCCCAACTCTCAATCACTACAGAGTTCACTCATTATGTTCCACCCAATAATAATGCAAGCTCCACTAACCTTGCCCCCACATAAAAAGTGATAAGTTAAAACACCATTCCCAACCCTCAATCACAGTAGGCTCCACCCACCTCCTTGACATACTCCTCTTGCTCCTCCTTGAGAGTGAGCTCTATGAAGATCTGCTGGAGCTTCTCGTTGCAGTAGTTGATAATGAACTGCTCAAAGCTGTTGGTCTGGACAGGACGAAGCACAAAAACAAACAACAAGACTTTAGTAAATAAAAATTTAAGTAAAGTGTTATAATAGTTAATTATTCCAGATGAAAAAAGATGAACTGTATAGGCAACAAAACGCTTGAAAATTCTTACAATGTTGTTAAAAAAAATTCTTTAAAAAAAAAGGACATGGTCGACAATGTAAAAAGTATATTCATCATACAAGTTACACCACTCACACATGGCTCATAGAATTATTAATAAATAAATACAATTTGCTCTTCCAATGTTCTTCAACCTCACCATTGTTCTGCAGGGTATTACTTTTATTCAAAATACAGAGTCAGAAAAAATGATATATTAAACCAAAAAATAATAACAAGTTAGAGAAATAGAGAGCTGCTTCTAATCTTTCATCCAGTTGTCTCCCTGAACAGTCCAAGATGCTAACCTCCAGAACTTCAAAGCCATAAATATCCAGCACTCCCATCACTTTGGTCCTATTCGCCAGGTCTTCTTTTACCTAAGATGAGAAAAGACATGGCCAAAAAAAAAAGTATAACTAATGAAACTTTTAAACACAACATAGGGTAAATTGAAACCCACATTTTAGACTCCTTTCTATCTAGTTGACTTTCTCATAGTAGGTTGGTTAGAAGGGGCAACAGGCAACAAGACAAAATTCGACTCTTTCCAATTTTTCTCCTCCCTCTGCTATTAAAGGAATAATTCAAATGCACTCATCTTGAAGAAGCATTACAGTGCTGTTAGCAATACGGCACCCCTTATTTCAAAGCAAAAATTTCTCAAAAAAAATGCCACATGATGTGCAGTTTTCATTCAGGAGGGACAGATGTGTTTCTTTCTTTTTTTTTTTTTTCCAATTTGGATCTTTTATAAACTTTTATCTTTTGCATAGCCTCTACAGCCTCAGGGTCTTCTAAGCAATGTCCTACATATATACATACAAAGAAAAATCATAGCTTTTTTCAAGTCAGAAGAATTTGTGAAAACAAAAACAAGCAAACAAAAAAAAATCAAAGAAAATAGTAATTATCATTCTCTTAAAAAAAAATTTCATGCCTAAAAACAAACAGTCCCGATATCTTATCTCATCATATCAAGCATTCAAAGAAGTTTGCAGATGACCATCCTCACCTTGATGCTGTCGTTGATGCGGGTTATGAGCCAGCTGAACATGCGGCTGTAGAGAGCTTTACACAATGCTGTTCTTGCGTACATTGCCTGCGGTAGAAAAAAATCTCAATAAAGATAGATTGATTGATAGATAGATAAACATATTATTAGCCTGGTAAAAAGAGAATATATATAGATGCATAGATAAATAGATAGGCACAAGGATAGACAGGCAGACAGGTGGACAGAGGCAGACAGGTGGATAGATAGATATATATATGTATGTATGTATATATATATATATATATATATATATATATATATATATATATATATATATAATATAATACATAGGTAGATAGATGGATAGATAGAAAGATACATATATATATATATATATATATATATATATATATACATATCTCAAGTTTGTAGCATTGCAATGCCTTGAAAAAGTCCACACAATACTCACGTCTCCAACACTGAGGTCAGTCTTGACCATATCTCCCCTCACAGCAACTGTTCGTTGGTTGAGCGCACAAGACAGGACCTCCAGAGAGCAACCCAAAAGCTCGCTGACATCTTCCACCTCTGGAAATTAAAAAATTCAATGAGCGGTCATTGTTAAACCAGTTTCTGTGTAAAAGGTGTAAATGTAATGCCTTTTCAAATATAATCTGACCTTCAGATGTTATTTTTCTGTTTCCATAATTGCATTACTTTTGGACTTGCACTCTGAGAAAAAAAGCAACAGTATAAAATCAATTTATGAAAGTTTCAAGTTTATAGCTTTGGAGAGGTAATTCAGTTATAGAATTGGATTGCTTCAAGATGTCAAATATTTTTTTAGAGAAAGTGGCATCAAACCTTTGGTATTGACCACATCTGAACCATCTGTTCCGTCTTCATTTGGCCTGTCTGCGAATTGAACGTTTCCAAGTTTGAGAATACTGGCCAAGAGTTGTAGAACCTGTGATCTCTCCTCCGCTGAGAAGCCAATGACTTCCATACCATTCTGAGGACACAATGTGGCAGTTGCTTATGAAAGAGCTAATATAGATCCAAATAAAAACAACTTATTTGACCAAAATCCATCCTTAGATAACAAAACATTAAAGAATTACAAAAAATAATGATAAAAATATTATAAAAATAATTATTATAATAGTAATACTAATCATAATAACAATGATAATAATAATAATAATAATAATAATAATAATAATAATAATAATAATAATAATAATAATAATAATAATAATAATAATAATAATAATAATAATTATAATCAATGACTATTTTACCTGAAATTCATTGGTAAATTCAAATTAATAAAAGCAATAATAATAATGATAATCACGATGATGATAATTATAATAATCGTAAAAATAAAAATATAACAATAAAAAAAATAACAATAGTAGATTGTTTTCGATCTACTTTTTTCTTCCCACTCTACGGCAATCAAGTTCAAAACAATACATGTTCATCAGTACTGACCTGAACGACCTTAAAGTCGCCTACATCATTCCTAGCATCCACATCCACGCAGCCACTCTTGTTGAGGAACTCATAGTTCTCCACGCCGGGGACCAGCTTCAGGCCACCTGAGATATAAATCAGTTAGAAAGTGAGACAGATCTTGAGAAAATGTTGCTCATTCTTGGGATTGGTTGTTTTGACACGTCCAGTTCACTTCAAGGAAACACTTCTGACCTTATCTATGTTTAGGGCTTCCCAACAAACCTTTCCTTTAGTAATGAAGGGCGGAACAATTAACGGTAGGAATTAGCCACCTAACAGAATATGTTATAGGTAATTCTTGTAGAGAGGAAGGGTAATCAGCAATAGGGTGAAGGTAAAACAATATTTTTTCATCCTAAATGATTAGAAAAAACGAGTACAGTATCTCAAATGAATTGTTTTTCTAAAGTAAGTTTTTTGTTTCTTTGTATTTTCCTGTCTATTAATTCTAAATTTCATAAATTTTATATTTGAGTCCCATCTCATGGTCTTTGCTATATATTTGGGTAATAACCTGATGTAGTTGGGATTGTGTTTGCGAAATTGTAAAATCCTCTCATTTTATCTTATCCTGAAATGAATATTACATCAACAGCCATATAAGAATAACACTTTTCTCTTGGATTCTAAACATTGAAATAGTATAAATGCACCAATAAGAATAACACTTTTCTTTAAGATTCTAGACAGTGAAATAGTATAAGGACAGCCAAATAAGAACTTCATCTTTCTTTTTGACTCTAGTGAGAGAACCATTCTGGAACTTACCGAGGGTAGCTTGATCTAACCCTTGCAGCATCTGGTAGAAGATGTGAAAGTTTCTCTCTCCTTGGTTCTGTGCTGCTACTCGAGACTGAATAGTCGACAAAAAAATATTCAAAAAAAATTATCTCAATAGGAAGTTCAGATGGCAATGGCAGCCGTTAAATATTGGTGAGATTAAAGCTTTAACAAAAATTTGGAAGGAATTAGTGATAAAATCTTACATAAAGGCAAAGATCAAGAAGATTTCAAGAATAAAAACTTTGGTTGACTTGCATTTTTTCTTCATTTCATCAAAAAAATAAGTTCACTTGAAAGTACACATTTGTGACTTATTGAAATAAACCGTAAACAGTTCTTAATATAATATAACAATACTTTACCTTCTCCAATAAATCTGAGAAAAAGAAAGAGGAAGAAAAAAATGTATTCACAACCTAAGTGTTAAGTTGAGCACAAGAAATGCATGTACATATTTTCTTCTATGCGTATTTTTGGTACTTAAAACAATGAAAAGCTTTAGAAAATCACCCCAAGATGTTCACAATCTGAAACATATTTGATGCGGAATAAAAAAGAATGTTCTACAACAACCAAGATAACGTTAAATTCTTTACTTTACAAAATCCCAAATTCTCAATTTCTCTGAGGTCAATTCAGTTCTCACAAAGTTGTGTGCTAACTACTTTACCACACTTTATAACCATTAACAGAAAAATCATATACATAATAAACCTGGATCTACATATGATCAGTTTTTTATTCATCTTTACTCTCAATGTTTGAAGTGGCTTTCCCTTAATGGATCTGATTTCTTCTGCTATGTTTGTGCAACAATTACTTTTGTTGAATAAGGACAAGCAACTCTATCAAAACTGTTGTTGGTAACTATCCCAGTTTACTCACAGTTTGTGATCACACCGCCAACAGGGTCGCCCTTAAAGTCGAACTCTATGTCCATATATTTGCCCTGTAGGGAGAAAGAAAAGTGATGATCATTTAAACATGCTTAATTGATTCAACACTTGTTATTTATTGTTCAGTATTGTCTATATAGGCTATATGCAATGAAGAAAACCCTAAACTTTTCTGGATTGAACAGAGCGAAAGAAGAAGAGCTAAAGAGATAAAGTCTTACACTTATAGATCTGAAGGTCTACAGTCTTTGCTGATCCAAGGAATGATACGCTTTGAGAAGCTCACAACTAGATCAAGTATGTGTTTCATGATTGAAAAAGAGATTTTTTTTTTTTTATTTGAACCTTGAACTGAACCTTTTGTTAAGCACATCAAAACAGTTCTGAGCTGAGAAGGATAAAGCAGAAAATATGAAAGATCTATCATTAAGTCCTTAATGGCACAAAGCTCTGCACGTTACAAAGTAAATGTTTTGGCCAAATATCATCATATGAGAGACTACTATCATTTTCAAGAACCAGTGCATAAAGGAACTAGAAGAGGTTATAGTTGAGAAATCGAGAAATGAGGGACAGACATTCAGAAAACGGCAAATGCGAGACAGGCATTCAGGAAACGAGAAATGCAAGACAGGCATTCAGAAAAAGCCAGTCAGCCAGAATGAGATACAGACAGACAGACAGATCGAGGAAGAAAGTATGTCTGTAACAAACAAGAAATTCATAGTTTTAAAGATGAATATACTTCAGTCTGCAATGATAAACCATTTTGTAACATTAATTTTTTCAGGCCTTCATTAAATTTAACAACAACAATTCAGTTTAAATGTTTTTCAAACTAAATTGCAAATGGTGTCTCATAAACAAAAACAAACAAAAAACACGAATTGAAAAAAATATATTTGAAGTTATTATGAAAATTAATCCAAGAGTAAAGCATAAAAAAAATAAAGCTAAGAAGAGCGCAATAATCAATTGTATGTCAAAGAGGTGTAATATATGAAGATCAAAACAGACTTACGAATCGGGATGAGTTATCGTTCCTAGTAGTCTTGGCGTTGCCGAACGCTGTGAAAGGAATGAAAAAAGCTTAGAATCTAATTGTTATAGAACATAGAGGGTATGCAACTGCAACTTCTGCTTAACACTGACAAGCTCTGAACACTCTGGTTTTATTGTTGATTGTGAGACAAAGACGAGACCGAAAGGTGAGAAGGGTCCAGAGCTGAATGACCCCGAGAAAGAGAAAGAGAGAGAGAGAGAGAGAGAGAGAGAGAGAGAGAGAGAGAGAGAGAGAGAGAGAGGGAGAGAGAGAGAGATCAAAACGGCACCATCCCATACAGAGCAACAGCAGTATGGGCTCTGTTATCTCCCTAACGACATCATCATCGTGATTGTGGTCGTCGTCGTCATCATCACCACCACCACCACCACTCCCATAATCACTATCACCATTACTATCATAATTCCCACAACAACCACCACTCCCTGGATCACCACCACCATCACCACCACCACGATCATCATCACTGCCACCACCAATTATAGGCCTACTGCCATCATCATCATAATCATCCCAGCAAGCATTGTGATCGCCACTGTCGGACATCGTCAAAACACTGCCAGTGCCAGCATAATCAAAAGCTTCAATACAGCCAATGACACGCAACACTCATTAAAAAAAATCCCCTCCTCTCCTTCCTATTCTCATAATTATTACGTGTAACAATAACAACAACATATTCCTGTTCTCATCATCATTACCTACAACAACAACAACAACAACAACACGAACATGGCCCACCTTCTAGAACGGGGTTTGACTGCAGCAGCTGCTCCTTGACCCGGTCTATATCTTTGCCTTTGCCGGAGACCTCGGCTACATATTGCATGATCACCTTGCTCGCCTCTGGGAGAAGAAATAAAAACAAAGGGTTGAATAATTGAGATTAAGCTGAACTGGTCGGTTGTCGTAACAAAGGTAAGTAGAATGAGTTGGGCATACGCTATCACCTTGTGGAAATAGTTTATGATTAGCTTAATTCGTTGATTATAAAAGTGAAAGGGTCAGGGCAAAAAGGGGTGTAGCATAAATCGTGGGAATTTTTTTCGGTTGAGCTGAATTGTTTGGTTACACACAAAAAAAAAGGAAGGGAAAAGGGCCGGACCATAACATTTTATTATAGTGTGAGTAAAGCTTGTTTAATTAAATAGGTCAATGCTGCTCTCAAGAAAATTCTTATCTCCAGCCATATCAACATGTCCAAACAAAGCCTCCGTCAGGCAGGGCAGTGTTGGTTTGGTGAGCCCCCAACCTCATTCACCGACGATGTGATGGAATACCAGGTAATCAGCGGCGATTAGTGTTAGCCTGTAGGTCTCAGGGTGGCTGCTTTGCTCTATCAGATATCCACACAGTATCCAGTAATAATGAACAACAGAACGCCAAAAGAATAGTTAGCGAATGTTATTAAATTAAAATCTATTTATAGACACATGTACTTTTAAACATTCAGCATCACTTAGTTAAAATAAATAGGCAGCTCGGAATTCCCGCAAGACAGTGCACGCCTAGACCCATTAAATTTTGTGACATTTTTTATCTTTCTAATAACCGTTTAACAGAATCTTGAAATAGACTAAGGGCGAATTTTCTCCCTGGCACAAAATCAATGATGATAACTCGTGACAATTTCAAATACAAATAATCCAGGGCCTCTAATGAAGCGAATTTTAGTGGAGATGGAAAAAAAACATTTGAGAAAAGAAGAAAAGAAGATGTTTGTAATGAATGATCTAACATGCAACATTTCAGGAGCATATCATCAGCTCAGATTTATTTTCAAACTCAAAATACAAAAAATAGACTATCTTTTCATCTTTATTTTTTTCTCAAAAAAAAATTTTTTTTTTTTTTGACCATTATAAAATCAATCTAACAATATTATGATGTAACGCTTTCATACAGAAATAACCAAATGCCTCAAATGAAAAATAATTTTGCGGGGGGAAAAATATAGAAAAAAAAACTCTTAAAGAAAAAGATACTTTTAATGCTATATTAGAGTTCAGAAAAAAAAAAAAAAATCACAAAATGTAAGACTGAAGCATGAATATGGAAAAAAAATATGTAAAGTCTATATCATTTTAATTTCAGGCTGGAACATCAAAATAAAAAAAATGGACTGAGTTTAGTCTTTTTCAAAAAGCATCTTCAAAGATGTCGGGCGAAAATCAATCTACAACATGCATCTTCCTCACCTCGAAATTAAAAAAAAAAAGTTGACACTTTCAATCCTCTCTTTTTTGTGTTTTTTGTTTTGCCCTTTACACTTTAAACTCTACATAAATAATGGTTCCGCAGATACAGCAGAGAGACAGAGAGACAGAGACAGTTTTTGCACTTACAAAATCAATCTAACAATGTTATAGCGTGACATATTTCATACAGAAATAACTAAATGCCTTTAATAAAGAGTAATTTTCTAGGGAAAAATATTAAAAAAAATATATATATACCCTCATGGAACCCTCCCTCTCTACCCTCTCTCCTCCCGCAAAGCCTTCCCGATTAGTATCTTCTTTAGCGTAATTTCACAAGGTCACATCAGAGCCTTGTAGACAATTTGACTATACATAACAAAATTGTATAGTATCTGATCGTCCTGTCCGAAACATGGAGACTTCAAACAAATATCAAAATAGAAAAGAAAAAAAAAAAAAAAAAAAAAGAGACGAGAACCTTTGAGGAAGCTGGGGGGGGGGGGGGGGGAGAGAGAGAGAGAGAGAGAGAGAGAGAGAGAGAGAGAGAGAGAGAGAGAGAGAGAGAGAGAGAGAGGAGGGGGGGGGGGGAGGAGAGAAGAAATGAACAGACAAGACCGGAACAAAACAGAGAGTCTGACGGACGTGGATGAAGAATAAACCGATTGTGACTGATCGCCTTAGAGAGAAAAAAGCTCTGCATATTATAGTCTAGCGAAGCTTCTCAAGTGTGTGTGTGTGTGTGTGTGTGTTTCGGGGAGGTGAGCACATTCCTTTGATATCTGTTTATATTTGCGTAGGGATATTTACTGGGTCATGACCATTATGTTGGGGTTTTTGAATCTCTCTGTCTCTCTCTCTCTCTCTCTCTCTCTCTCTCTCTCTCTCTCTCTCTCTCTCTCTCTCTCTCTCTCTCTCTCTCTCTCTCTCTCTCTCTCTCTCTCTCTCTCTCTCTCTCTCTCTCTCTCTCTCTCTCTCTCTCTCTTCCTCCCTCTCTCTGTCTCTGTGTCTCTCTCTCTATCTATCTACATCTATCTCACTCCCCTCTCTCACCTTCCCTCTCTTCTCTTTATCCTTGAAATTTACACTTTCTATCGCTCTCAATGTTCGTTCTCTCTCTCTCTCTCTCTCTCTCTCTCTCTCTCTCTCTCTCTCTCTCTCTCTCTCTCTCTCTCTCTCTCTCTCTCTCTCTCTCTCTCTCTCTCTCTCTCTCTCTCCTTCTTCTATCCCTTTACAGCTCTATCTTTCTCTGTCCACCTCTTTATCCTTCTGTCTGAGCCGTTATTATCAACGAGTTTTGAGGCAGGTCAATTTGACCCCGGAATGAATGCCAACCCCCGATGACATGAAAATCAAATTAATTTTGCAGTTACACACGAAGATGGTACATTCCTGGAGAGATCACATCGTCGATGTTTGAGGATAATGTCGCCCCGTCTTAACTTTTATCTACACGAATAACTGGGCTCAAGTTCCTGGAGAGCCAAGAGAAAACTCTATCCTTTAACTTTTGCTACACTTTAGTTTGTGTTAACTTTTCCTTTCCGTCCTTTTATTTCATCTCTTCTACTTCATTTTCTTTTTCTCTTTATCCTTTTTTCCCCTCTTCTTCCACCTCCTTGTTTCATCATGCCACCGCTATCATCCTCCTTCCCCTCCTCCTCCTCTTTCTTGCCCTTCCTCCACCTCTTTGTTTCATCATGCTACAGCCACCAGCGCCATGAACAATATTACTTACAGCATCCTCAGAGTGATTAACAAATTATTCATTCCCAACACCAAAGTTATCTATCACCCATGACTAGCAACGCATTCATACAGGTTTATTATAGCTGCACAGTAGAGAATACAACCATTCTAGGGCAAAACCGTTCTCCTCATCCCCATAAAAATTTATCATCATCCCCCGGTGCCGTCACTAGCATCAACATCAATCTGTACCATAACCATCAGCACGCCTGTGGAGGTAAAGGTGAGTACTACCACAACCATCAGCACCTCTGTGGAGGTAAAAGTGAGCACTACCACAACCAACAGCACCCCTGGGGAGGTAAAAGTGAGTACTAACACCACCATCAGCACCCCTGTGGAGGTAAAAGTGAGTACTACCACCACCAACAGCACCCCTGGGGAGGTAAAAGTGAGTACTACCACCACCAACAGCACCCCTGGGGAGGTAAAAGTGAGTACTACCACCACCATCAGCACCCCTGTGGAGGTAAAAGTGAGTACTACCACCACCAACAGCACCCCTGGGGAGGTAAAAGTGAGTACTACCACCACCAACAGCACCCCTGGGGAGGTAAAAGTGAGTACTACCACCACCAACAGCACCCCTGGGGAGGTAAAGGTGAGTACTACCACCACCAACAGCACCCCTGGGGAGGTAAAAGTGAGTACTACCACCACCAACAGCACCCCTGGGGAGGTAAAAGTGAGTACCTGTTTTGCCAGAGCCGCTCTCCCCGGAGATGATGATGCACTGGTCAAGATTCTTGTCGCGCATTGAGCGATACGCGTCATCAGTGATGGCATATCTGAGGTTGGGGTGGGGATGGGGGGAGGGGGAGAAACGAAAGAGAGGTGATCGATGGGGTTTAAGTGTGTTTGATAGGTATGTAGAAGAGAGAGAAGAGGCACAGGGTAGATATGAGAGAGAGAGAGAGAGAGAGAGAGAGAGAGAGAGAGAGAGAGAGAGAGAGAGAGAGAGAGAGAGAGAGAGGAGATTTAGAATTAGAGAAACATCATTATAAAAGATAAGGAGGTATATCAAAAGAGAGCCTGCAAAATGTAAAAGTTATCAAGATAAGACACCTTTAAAAGCACAAAGTTTAACGTACACAGAGTGAAAGAAAGATATATAGAAACCGAAAGACTCTTCATCCATACAGACATGCAGACTTACAACACCGCGAACATTGATAAGCCGACAGAACAGGCACCAGCCGTGTAAAACCCAACCAACCCAGGCAGTTCTCCAAAATAAAGTAGAAACCGAGAAAGCAGCACACATCTCCTTGTCAACGCTGGAATCTAGATCGCAGCCTCGGCCAATATTTCACAACACGTACAAGCTGCCCTCTGCGAACTATCTTGTGGGGGGGGGAAGCTTCACATAATGAGATGTCTAAGATGCTCTTGGTCAAGATAACTGGTCACCACAGAAACTAGAGTCGTGTCGAGCAGATCTAAGTTAAGACTTTTCGAGGTTTTCCAGAGGAATCGCACTCGATGTCGAACTTTCAATCGGCCTACAGTGTTCACAAAGAAAATGACACTGAACTTTCGCTAATTCAGTCGCCTAACATCAACAGTCCGACATTATTCTACGATCAACATATTGTCGGATCTGAGCCTTCCACATATTTTGCCATCATTCTAGGCAAAAATTTTATATTACACATAAAAAGGTAGTTCATAGTAGCGCAGGATTACCCCCCCCCCCCCCAAACCATCTATCGATAACAAGTTTCAGACATGTGAAGGCTCTGACACGGCTAAAAGAACAATAAAAATTAAGAGTGCCACTCTCTGCAAACGGGGTACGAGAAAGATTTAAAAAAAAAAAAAAAGAATGAGATCTTTGATACATGCGAATACGTATTAAATTTTACCCGGTTTCAATGTTGTTGGACATGCCTTTATTTAGAGCGAGATTTAAAATGGTAGAGATAATACGGTATTCAGAAACACCAATCGACTCTCTCCTCCCTTGCGCGCGATAAGCTCACGACACTTCCCGAGGAAAGGTTTGGCAAGATTTTCCTCATCCGTGTTTTCATGTCACAAAACCTGATCTGAGAGAATTCGGCTCTCTGAAATCACGCAGATCAACATTGCATGGAAGAGATTCCGGTTTGTTTGTATCACGAAGCCGCTTCCGGTGCAGTGGCCATCTAGATGCCACCATTTTCAGTTTGCTCTCAATTGGGAGTCCGATGTACAGTCTGTCGTAAGTTGAGAGTCCGACGCATAGTTTTCCCTAACTTGGGAGTCTGACGCACAGTTAGTCCTAAGTTGGGAGTCCGACGTACAGTCTGTCATAAGTTGGGAGTCCGACGAACAGTTTGCCCTAAGTTGGGAGTCCGACGCATAGTTTTCCCTAACTTGGGAATCCGACGCACAGTTTGCCCTAAGTTGGGAGTCCGACGCATAGTTTTCCCTAACTTGGGAATCCGACACACAGTTTGCCCTAAGCTAGGAGTCCGACACACAGTTTGCCCTGAGTTAAGAGTCCGACACACAGTTTGCCCTGAGTTGGGAGTCCGACACACAGTTTGCCCTGAGTTGGGAGTCCGACGCACAGTTTGCCTTGAGTTGGGAGTCTGACGCATAGTTTGCCCTAAGTTGAGAGTCCGGCGCACAGTTTGCCGTAAGTCGGGAGTGCGACGAACAGTTTGCTGTAAGTTGGGAGTCCTGCGAACAGTTTGCCGTAAGTTGGGAGTCCGACGAACAGTTTGCCGTAAGTTGGGAGTCCGACGAACAGTTTGTCCAAAGTTAGTAGTTCGACGCAAAAGCGTTTTACTATATTGAAGGACAACATTTAGTCACTTAGTTAAGGGAATAAATGAGTTGAAAATCTGAAACATAATCTACTACTGTCGAAAAGAACAGTGTTTCTGTTCTAAGGAAACTGCTTATTGTCGAGATATTGAAGCCAAGACGGTGGTAGTGGTGGTGATGATGATGATGATGATGATGATGATGATGATGATGATGATGATGATGATGATGATAGTAATAATAATAATAATAATAATAATAATAATAATAATAATAATAATAATAATAATAATAATAATAATAATAACAATAAAAGTCATATAACAATTTGCCTCCACACAAGTCACACCTGTCCCTCTCGTATTACATTTAAAGTAAATCATCTTTCCGTTGACCAAAATTATTTCGATTTCTATCCCATTAGTAACAACCTTGAGCATTAAAAAGTTAAAGGTTGTGAAAATAGAGCTAATCTCAGAGGGAAGGATGGGGCAAATAACCACGCACTTTTTCTAGTTTTATCTGGTACTATTTCATAAAATACTTAACGTTCAAGCTAATAAACCTTGTGCGCGCTATGGATTTCCGTAACGGCGGTAAAGTAAGCGTCATTTATTCGATGAAATACAATAAGTTTCACCTGTTGACATTCTCGGCTCGAAGGTTGACGTCAGAGAACAATTATACACTCCTGAGCTCGCAACTAAATCTCTAAATTTCTAGTAATTGGTTTGAAACAAAATATGAAAAAAAAAAAAAAAAAAAAAAAATAGGAGGAAACCAACAAGAGAAAACTGTAACGGTGGCCTTGGAATGCTGGCTACATCCCTCTGGCACTTATCGATGTGACACGGAAAGCGCATGCTAGGAAGTCACCGGTGGACCAATCAAATCGCGAGGAAGCCGACCTCGAAAGACCCGCGACACGGTTGCTGTTGGCAACAAAAGGGCGCGGCTTATACTTACAGAGTCTGGCAATGTGGGTTGATGTGCTCGAAAGCAAATTAAACAAAAAATAATAAAACAAAATAAAAAAAAAAAAAAACATTTCCTATCAAAGGAGAGATTGGCTGAACCTGAATAAATATGAATTTCATTTTTAGTACACAGAGTAAAATAAAAGCAAGATAGAAAAAAAAATGAAAAAAAAAAATAAATAAATAAACAAATGAAAACCAAAAATAAAAAAAAGGATGTACACTGCAAGTCGTTTACAGCTGTCGGTTATTTAATGTCCTTAACTTCGCTCTTTGTGTCTCGCCCAGTTTTTCTTTCGGCTGGCTTCTTTCTATCTTTTTATCTATCCATCAGTCTATCTATCCGTGTATCTATATGTCTGTCGTCATATCTACCTTCCTTGTCAGTCTATGTCTTTATCTATCTATATATCTCTGTGTCTCGCTGACTTGATCTTTATTTCTCACTTTCACTCACTGAAACTCTTTCTTAATACCCACTGTATCCGTCTGTTTATATTAAATATTGTACCTTTCAAGCGCAATATCAACCTTACTGTATGATTCACACACGACACTAGCATTGTTTAAAATAACACACGCACGCACACACACACACACACACACACAAACAAACATAAAAACAACAACGACAACAAAATAACATACACAAACATACTTAAAGGAAAAAGAAAAGATGCTGTTGAAGGCACCACCTCTTAAGTCGAGAGGTCACTGACAACTCACATGTGAGGCGGCAGCTCGTAGATGTTTCTACTCCTGTACTCCTCTATCACAGCCGGGGTGTACAGGGGAAGCTTCTCGTACGGGTTAACAGACACAACCACATTCCCGATATACGTCTATGGAGGATGGACAAAAGTGTGGGGATAGCGTTACTCATATATTGGGTGCTTGGCTGATTGGTTGGGTGACTAGATTGGTGAGTGATTCTCGGTTTACTGTGAGTTAGTGACTACTGATTTAAAGATTTGTCGCGTGAATGATGATTGAGTGTTGTTAGCATGTATGAATGTATGACTGGCAAAACAAAATTAATGAAAGATCGGTTGAATGAATGAACGGTTGATTGATTGATTGATTGATTGAATAGATTTAACAATTCTTAGATTTATTCACTCTAGAACTTCTGCTGCTCTACTTAATTGATTGGTTGTATGACTGAATGATTGATTCTTAAAATGCAAACCGTGCGAAATATTTTTTGGCCTCTCAAAGCCACAAAGCATGAAAAAAAAAAAGCTGCAAAAAAAATGGACCACTGTCTCGCCGCCAAACTCGTCAAGCAACGAGACATCTTGAGACATATACAGATCGAACTGTTCCGTTGACTTATCATTATAAGTTTTTGCACGGAATGGAAGAACCGTCATCCTGGGAAGCTGTTCATCTCTCTCTACAAAGTCAAAGCTTGAAAGGCTGCTGCCCACGTGACTGTTTATTTTCTAAACATCTTAAGTCAAAATGCTTAAGCCTCCGTCAGGCATGCCAGAAATGAGGCTGAACACAGATTTGGTCCTTGAATTTATCGAGTAAGCTATCCTATTCCACAGGGCTATCGACTCTATGAAGAAATAGCTAGATCATAATTATTTCCTTATTAGAGACCGAGATTTAGAGCGTACTCGACTCACGAGTAGTCCTGCAATACCAGTACAGCAGCCTGTACTCATGAGTAGCCGGACACTAACATAACAACAGCAGGTACTCCTGCGTAGCCTGACACTAATACTACTGCAGCATGTACACGTGATTTGCCTGACACTAATAGTACTGCAGCAAGTACTCATGCTTAGCCCGGCAATACCAGTACCGCAACAGGTTAACACGAGTAGCATGACAATACCAGTATAGTAGCAGATACAAATGATTTGCCAGGCTCTTCCAGTATTACGATAGGTACTCACGCAGTACTACTGCAGAGAATAATGCTAAACGCCGCCCTCTCCAAGTATTATTACGCTAAGTACTCACGTAGATCTGTTGGTGTGAGAAGCGCTGCTCCAGGTTGTCGAGGAAGGCGTCCTCTGTGAGCGGGTCAAGCAGGACGGCATCGCTCACGCCTACGTTGTTCTCGAAGATCTGCAGGGTGCCTTGGTGGAGAGCCATACTGGAGCCACCGTCCCCGGACGAGCTGGGCAAGCAAGAGGGAAACGGAGAAGTTACAGGAAGACAGCCAAAAGGGTGGACACTTTTCAAGAAAGCGAAAACGCATATTCGAAATGACCTGAGATCGATTGTAGACGTTATAAAGTTAAACAGCCATAATGTCATTTTTTTTCCCTTTTGCATCGTATAGTACTTAGTCTAGTAGGCGGTTTTGAACGGAGTTACGACAATTTTTACACCACATCAATATAAAACTTGGCATTTCTGTCAGTTTATGGCCACTGCAGTCAATCTTCAGGCAACAGCAATATATACATCGGAGCGTGTTTAACACTTAAGATTGATTATATTTATTTCATTAAAATTGATTAAAATTTTAAATTCGCACACCCCTTGTGGGTGATGTTATAGCTCTCTTTGATTAGGGGAGGAAAAAAATAAAAAAAAAAAAATATGAGTCAACGTGTATAGATAGCAAAAACATGTGCATAAGTGAGAGAGGGAGGAAGGGAAAGAGAGAGAGAGAGGGGGTGGTAGTAGTAGTAGTAGTAGTAGTAGTAGTAGTAGTAGTAGTAGTAGTAGTAGTAGTAGTAGTAGTAGCAGCAGTAGCAGCAGTAGCAGTAGCAGTAGCAGCAGCAGCAGCAGCAGCAGCAGTAGTAGTAGTAGTAGTAGTAGTAGTAGTAGTAGTAGTAGTAGTAGTAGTAGTAGTAGTAGTAGTAGTAGTAGTAGTAGTAGTAGTAGTAGTAGTAGTAGTAGTAGTAGTAGTAGTAGTAGTAGTAGTAGTAGTAGCAGCAGCAGTAGTAGTAGTAAGCGGGAGAAAAGAGAAACAGAAAGACACAGATAAAGAACATTTATAGCACCATTGTGAAAATACCGAAAAACATATTAAATACCGCTGACTTTGCTTGCCACAAGAACCCCCCGCCACTCTCAACAAGCTCATAACTGTCTAGCGCTAGGGCTCTTCATAGGAGGTAATAAATCACTGAATCTAGATGTCAAACTCTGAAGAACTTTATTTGGGTAACTCAAGGGACCGAAATCATGGAAAATCAGAAATTCTCTGGAGAGATCGTAGTGGTAGTGGTAGTGGTAGTGGTAGTGGTAGTGGTAGTGGTAGTGGTAGTAGTAGTAGTAGTAGTAGTAGTAGTAGTAGTAGTAGTAGTAGTAGTAGTAGTAGTAGTAGTAGTTGTTGTTGTTGTTGTTGTTGTTGTTGTTGTTGTTGTTGTTGACGTTGTTTGAAATCCTAAATACCTTTTTAGGCCTGCTACTAGTGCGTTTCGGGGGGCTATAATATCCTGAACCACAGTTATAAAGTGCTATGTCTTTACGACCACTTCGGTCGCAGCGACTAAATGGCTCCCGTCAAGGCAAAGATATGACTAGTTACACAAGCTACTTTAATGACATACATGGCGCCTTCGAGAGAGATAATAAAACTGGATCTTTATCAGGGATCATATTCTTATACATACACACACACACACATATATATATATATATATATATATATATATATATATATATATATATATATATATATGTGTGTGTGACTAATACAAGACATCACAGTAGATTTGGGGGTAGGGAGGAGAAACAACGACCGAATATGTTGATTACACGTTGTCAACACACAGGGTGTGTAGCGAATAGGCTGTCAACACATAAGGCGTGCAGGATCATAGGATATGTGGCAAATTTAAGCTGATTCGTCTGACATGCAAAAGGAATTTCTCTCTAAAGTGTTGGCATAATGCGCAAAGAGTGTCAGCCCAAAATCTACACCCTACATCACAGCCTGCCCGTGATTCTAATACGATGCTGTGACCAGATCCACCACACCTTATCACTAGATCACCTGGCTGCCACTGGCTTGAATGAGAAATATAACGAAAATAGGTTAAATTTAACAGCAGTATTTAGTGATTGCAATTTACTTTCAAACGGTTTACTACACTGACAAATTCATAAAATAAAAGAGTTGACGGTCATCAATGTTTGAGTAAAGGTGTTTGTTTTATTTTAGTTTTTGTTTTTTGTTTTTTTGTTTCTCAAATAATTTATTTTGTATTCGGCAGAGAAATTGGAAATTGAAGGGCGAAAGTTGAGACAAACATAATATTACCTCAATTCCGATTGAACGAAAGGGGTGCGAAATGCAACAGAGAAAACTTAAAGAAAGCGTGAGATAAGGGGAATATAATGAGAGAGAGAGAGAGAGAGAGAGAGAGAGAGAGAGAGAGAGAGAGAGAGAGAGAGGCAGAGAGAGACAGAGAGAGACAGAGAGAGAGAGAGACAGAGACAGAGACAGAGACAGAGACAGACAGACAGAGAGGGAGGGAGGAAGAGAGATAGACACGGAAATAAGGAGTGAGAGAGAAAAAGAGGTATGTGTGAGAAAGAGAGAGAGAGAGAGAAGGAGAGGAGAGAGGTAAAAAAATGAGAGAAATGAGAGAGAGTGAGATAGAGAGAGATTAGAGAGAGGGAGACAGAGAGTGTGTGTGTGAGATAGAGAGAGATGAGAGAGGCGGAGAGAGAGAGAGAGAGAACAAGGTAGGTAAGTGGAGAGATAAACCCTTGACATTCAACAAGTCTTACATCTTCCAGCTAACCCGGCTGCTGTCTCTAATTGCCACAGCAATGATGCTGTTGTGTAGATGTTGCAGCAAGAGGCGAGGAGGGTCACTTGAAGCAACCATACTGTTTATGTCGCTAGAGGTGATATTGTCTTTCTCACTTTGAGTTACCTTCTCCTCTTCTTGTCCCTCCTGCTTCGCCTCGATTTCCCGTGCCTTCATCTGTCATTACATTCTCTATATATTGTCCTTTTGCCAGAGCCATGTTTTCCATTTGATTCCTTTCTCTAGATATTCTTGTCTAATTACTTTTCTTATCGAGTGACTCATCTCATTTTTTTCCCTGCCACTTGGTAATTCCCAAACTGAGGTATTACTATTCCTTCCCTTGGTACTGCTTCCCCATTCCCCCTCATCCCCATTCTCGTCCTTCTCTTTTTCCCTCTTTCACATTACCTCTACTCGCCCAATCTTGCCTGATCGTATTAAACTAGAAGCGTCACAAAAACAAGTGTGATGCATTAATAAAGGCGGAAACAAGTCGCGGACATGTTTTTGTCATTTCTTTCGGACAGGTGCGCTAATGCTGGATTAAACACAACGATCTAGACAAGGGAGACACATTGAACTAATCCTTCTCCAAGGAATACCAAAAGGCAGAGTGTGGGATTTTCTTTCGTTTTTTTTTTTTTAAGCAAATGTGTCCCAGTAAGGGGACTAAGCAATATGACCAGCATCCTTGGAAGATGACGTCATTGAACTTGTTACAGGTCACGATGAGAATCAAGGTTTTCTCAACTTGTTTTCAGACAGGATGTCAAAACGGTCACTAGCAATGCAACAATGCCGCGCGCATGCGTCCTCCACCAAACAGCGTGAGAAGTATACAAGCTATTCAAATGACAAAGACACAAATAGGAATAAGACATTTTTTTTAAATAGGAAGCCATGTTTAGTTTTATCTAACGGATTTCTGAGCCGATATGATACAGCGATTACTGTAACTTATCGCAAGACGCAGATGCAAAGGCTGGGATTTTTCCTTGCGATCTATTAATCATTTATTACAACAGTGAAAGGAATCCGGTTAGAGCGAACGGTTATGAATAATCCAGACAAGTGCAATGCAATGATGGATGGTCGTATCATATCCGGATAAATACCCGGGCGATAAGGTTTGGAGAGAGCTGCAGTACAGGTAAATAATTTATTGTGAGACTCCGAGAGAAAGAGTCGGGGGAGGAATTAGCAGGAGAGAGAGAAAAGGGGAAGAGGGGGGGGGGGAGAGAGAGAGAGAGAGAGAGAGAGAGAGAGAGAGAGAGAGAGAGAGAGAGAGAGAGAGAGATAAAAAGAAGGGAAAAGGCAGAAAAATTGAAAGAGATTGAGGGATGAAAAGAGATATTGGGAGGGAATCAAGAATAGAATGAACTGGGTTTTGCTTTAGGGGGAGGGGGGGGGGGCTTGGCAAGAGAGGGAGTGAAGAGAGATGGGAGGAAGGAAATAATAATGACAAGCAAATCGTTGATGGTGAGTACAGCAACTTGTTTTGTCTGGGCAGACTGGCCGTGTCATGTTCTGAAAGTAAACATTCACTATTGATTTCTCACTGGTGATAAATGCGATTATTCTAGTGCCATGGGCACAAATGATATGATTGTTTGGCGGTATCGGTTGGATAGTTGTGTTATGGCACTGTGAGTTGTGGGAGAAAAAATTGTTCTATAATACCCTTTCTTGTTGGAGAGAGAGAGAGAGAGAGAGAGAGAGAGAGAGAGAGAGAGAGAGAGAGAGAGAGAGAGAGAGAGAGAGAGAAGGCAAGAGGGAAAGAGATCAAACGAAAAACACAACGATGAACACAACTTAGCTTTTTATTTTTATATATTTCTATTGTATGTCCATCTTGTTTGCTTTTTGCTTTTCTCTCTTCCTATGTGGCATTATTTCTCTTTCTCTGTCTATGTGTGTGTGTGTCTCTCTCTGTGTCACTGTCTCTCTCTCTCTCTCTCTCTCTCTCTCTCTCTCTCTCTCTCTCTCTCTCTCTCTCTCTCTCTCTCTCTCACTCTCTCTCCCCTCTCTCCACAACCCTTTCTCCATCAGGTTGGGATATGAGAACATCTACAACTATGTTAAATCCAATCCAAACCCAACTTTTGAATAATGAAATGAATAAGTAAAAGCCACTCGGCTAGATTAAAGGACACGGCGCAATGTGCAGCTATCCGCATCTCTTATAAGTCTCAACACCGCCTTATTTGTACTAAGTCTGAGAGACCACACTGGACGTGGCGTTAGAGGATTTGTGTTATCAGTTACATCTAGATCTCCACCGCCAGCCAGCACTGTGTGGCAGTTTCCTTGCAGTCTGACACCAGGGCAGAGAGAGGTCAGGGCAGATTGAAGTTGAGTGAGGTCTGGGCAGAGTGAGGTTGAGTGAGGTATAGGCAGACTGAAGTTGAGTGAGGTCTGGGCAGAGTGAGGTCCGGGCAGAGAGAAGTTGAGTGAGGTCTGGGCAGAGTGAGGTTGAGTGAGGTCTGGGCAGAGTGAGGATGAGTGAGGTATAGGCAGAATGAAGTTGAGTGAGGTCTGGGCAGAGTGAGGTTGAGTGAGGTATAGGCAGACTGAAGTTGAGTGAGGTCTGGGCAGAGTGAGGTTGAGCGAGGTATAGGCAGACTGACGTTGATTGAGGTCTGGGCAGAGTGAGGTTCGGGCAGAGAGAAGTTGAGTGATGTCCGGACAGAGAGGGGTTGAGTGAGGTCTGGGCAGAGTGAGGTTGAGTGAGGTATAGGCAGACTGAAGTTTAGTGAGGTCTGGGCAGAGTGAGGTCCGGGCAGAGAGAAGTTGAGTGAGGCCTGGGCAAAGTGAGGTTGAGTGAGGTCTGGGCAGAGTGAGATTGAGCGAGGTATAGGCAGACTGAAGTTGAGTGAGGTCTGGGCAGAGTGAGGTTGAGTGAGGTATAGGCAGACTGAAGTTGAGTGAGGTCTGGGCAGAGTGAGGTTGAGCGAGGTATAGGCAGACTGACGTTGATTGAGGTCTGGGCAGAGTGAGGTTGAGCGAGTATAGGCAGACTGAAGTTGAGTGAGGTCTGAGCAGAGTTAAGTTGAGCGAGGTCTGGGCAGAGTGAGGTTGAGTGAGGTATAGGCAGACTGAAGTTGAATGAGGTCCGGACAGAGTGAGGTTGAGTGAGGTCTGGGCAGAGTGAGGTTGAGCGAGGTATAGGCAGACTGAAGTTGAGTGAGGTCTGGGCACAGTGAGGTCCGGGCAGAGTGATGTCTGGACAGAGTGAGGTCTCGGCAGAGTGGGTTGAGTGAGGTATAGGCAGAGTGATGTCCGGACAGAGTGAGGTTGAGTGAGGTCTGGGCAGAGTGAGGTTGAGCGAGGTATAGGCAGACTGAAGTTGAGTGAGGTCTGGGCAGAGTGATGTCCGGACAGAGTGAAGTTGAGTGATGTCCGGACAGAGTGAGGTTGAGTGATGTCCGGACAGAGTGAGGTTGAGTGATGTCCGGACAGAGTGAGGTTGAGTGAGGTATAGGCAGAGTGAGGTCCGGGCAGAGTGAAGTTGAGTGAGGTCTGGGCAGAGTGAAGTTGAGTGAGGTCTGGGCAGAGTGAGGTCCGGGCAGAGTGAAGTTGAGTGAGGTCTGGGCAGAGTGAAGTTGAGTGATGTCCAGACAGAGTGAGGTTGGGTGAGGTCTGGGCAGAGTGAGGTCCGGTCAGAGTGAGGTTGAGTGAGGTATAGGCAGAGTGATGTCCGGACAGAGTGAGGTTGAGTGAGGTATAGGCAGAGTGATGTCCGGACAGAGTGAGGTTGAGTGAGGTATAGGCAGAGTGATGTCCGGACAGAGTGAGGTTGAGTGAGGTCTGGGCAGAGTGAGGTTGAGTGATGTCCGTACAGAGTGAGGTTGAGTGAGGTCTGGGCAGAGTGATGTCCGTACAGAGTGAAGTTGAGTGATGTCCAGACAGAGTGAGGTTGGGTGAGGTATAGGCAGAGTGAGGTTGAGCGAGGCATAGGCAAGCTGAAGTTGAGTGATGTCCAGACAGAGTGAGGTTTAATGAGGTCTGGGCAACTTGAGGTTAAGTGAGATATGGGCAAAGTGAGGTTGAGTGAGGTCTGGGTAGAGTGAGGTTGAGTGAGGTCTGGGTAGAGTGAGGTTGAGCGAGGTCTGGGCAGAGTGAGGTTGAGTGAGGTCTGGGCAGAGTGAGGTTGAGCGAGGTCTGGGCAGAGTGAGGTTGAGTGAGGTATAGGCAGAGTGAGGTTGAGTGATGTCTGGGCAGAGAGAGGTTGAGTGAGGTATGGGCAAAGCAAGGTTGAGCGAGGTCTGGGTAGAGTGAAGTTGAGCGAGGTCTAGGCAGAGTGAGGTTGTGTGAGGTTTGGGCAATAGAAAACTCAACTTGAACGCCTGTTAGTGTGTATGGGTGTTTGTATGTGTGTTCCTAAGAAGAACAATCTATATTTCACATTCCAGGTGAGAACTTTTTTTTTTTTAAAGTTCTCTCTCTCTCTCTCTCTTTTTTTTTTTTTTTTTTTTTTTATCCCTGAACGGGTACTCATACAAAGGTGTAGTTTTATCTTATAAAAATGTAGGTACATTTCTAAAACGTTTTACAAATAATTATAGCATATGCGAATATAATACGTGTAATACAGTTATTCGCATGTAATAAAATATGAATCAAATTCAAGGATAAGTAAAATCATCTTTAGTCTTTTTGCTCAGAGGAGGTCACATTAATATGCACTTTCTTTTTTTTTTTTTACAACTGGAAAAATTGAATGGGAAGCCTGCTTCGATTTCTTTTAAGATTAATCACTTCAGAATTTTTTTGTGAAGGTTCAGGTAGGTGATAGAGGTATTATCTGATTGAATAAGTCACTGTGTTGTGCCTTTTTTTATTATTATTTTAGAAATAGTCCATACTTAAAAAAAAGTGTTTCGCATTGACTTTATTGTTCTGATCCATGTAAGAAAAAGAATATAGAAATAAAACAGAAAAATGGGGGGAGGGAAGGAGAGAGAGATAGATAGAGAGAGAGAGAGAGAGAGAGAGAGAGAGAGAGAGAGAGAGAGAGAGAGAGCCAGACAGAAGACAATAAGGGAAAGGGAGGTAATATGATGAAAGTAGGGAGAAAACTAGAGATAAAAGTTTACCTTTAAAAAAAATGCGACTTGGTTTGATCTATTACGCAACGTTTGAGTTCCGCACAGTTATTATAAGGCCCTATAAAAATAACCTGTTATTTCGTCAGAAAACATACATCTAAGTTAAATGTTTATATTTTCATTTGTTTCTAACGCAAAACCGAACAACAATGTCACTGACTCATGTCCGACGAGCGAAAGAAACAACGGACAATGAAATGAATCACCAGTACCAAACTTTTTGACAGAACAGGGCATACTTTGTCAAACTAAGAGCTTTTCCTAACAGCGGTCACTTGGTGATCAGAGAAGTTTCTCTTCTCTGGTGGTTGGGTTCATCTGTTGCTCAACGTGAGCTCAGTACTACAACCATGGTGGCATCTATTGTGCGACGGAATGCTCAACTTGAGTCTAGCTGAGTCAGGAGATGAGTCACGAAGTTCGAGTGAATCAGGAGGGGTAATCGAACGCTGCTAGGAACCAGATGGCCAGATACCTCGTCCACTCACGTACGTTCCAACATACACGTGAAAAAAAAAAAGGGGGGGGGGGTGTCCATGTTAGTGTAGGGTATTGATCTAGTGTGAGTACATTACGGCTCAGATACTGCTCACTCGGGGATGCACCTCTGTGGTCGTCTCTTGATCTCTGTCAGCCTGCTCCTTTCTCTCTCTCTCTCTCTCTC